>PVKE010013976.1:0-35687 GCA_004027555.1 Craseonycteris thonglongyai | reverse complement strand
TAACCACCAAACTATTGAGTGTGTCCATAATGCTGGTGCCCACTCCCCCCTCCCCTCCCTCTCTCCTTCCCCCCTCCTCCCCTTCCCTCAGGCAATCACCCAGCTATTGAGTGTGTCCATAGGTCTCTGTGTCTTTGTTACTTTCAGTTCTATATTCCACCTATAAGTGAGGTCATATGTTTCCTGCTTCTTTCAGTCTGACTTATTTCGCTTAATAAGATGGTCACCCAGAAAGGCCTCTCTTTACTGATTCCTAAACTAGCCCCCTCAGCAAAGGGCCTTATAGAAAGTGAGCTCTTAGACATCTTAAACTCTTGCAAAATTTGACGTGTGCTTAGTAGGTACAGCTGGAAACAGACACTCATTCCATAATCTAAGAAATTATATCAGCTGAACCTCGCAGATCTCAGTATATACTAGCATTTTTACTCCAGCAACACTAACAAAATGGTGTCAGCCTGTTAGGATACTGAGAGGCAACTTAATATGAAGTCTATTTCCAGATCTACCTTTTAAATGTAATTTCTTTAAAAATCCAAGCTTCAGTTCAAGCATTTCTGGCTACTAATACAACTCAAATTTCCTTTCTATTATCTGTGGTACTTAAAATATTCTCAATACTATTGAGGAAAAATAGGTCTAAGATGTACACAAATAGTTTAGCTACATGCATGATAGGTTAAAAAAAAAAAAGCCTTTGTATCTGTTGAACTTTAAATTTGGCATGCTAAACCAGGTTTCACTATTGAGTAAGCACCTATTTGGGAATGAGATATTAAATAATAAATGCAGCTTTCAAACTTGTGTAATTTACACTCTAGGAAGCTCCAGCATATTGCATAGCAACTCATTGTGTTAAATGAATGGTATTGCTTTCCAGTATCACATTATTTGTTTTACATAAATGCTGCAATCCTAATACCTGATTCCTAAACCACATCCTTAGAATACTTGAATGAAACAGATTACTTCTCCACCCCTAGGCCAGATTTCCTCTTTGCTACACAAAAAGATAAGCTGATTATTGGAATGTGTGTCAGTTGATTTACAATAATTAAAATTATTGGAAACAGACTAAAATTCTTGCTTGTTATAGGTACCGGTACACTCCTTTTGCATGTATTTCAAAGATAATTATCAGCAATACAGAATACCATAACCTTTCAAGTTAATTATTTGTTTCTTTTTCTACATAATATTTATGACTATAATCTTAGTGACTTTTCAACATTATATATATTTTTCACAGATGTAAAAAACGTTGGTCAGATTCTTTCTTTTCCTAAACCAATGTCCCTAATCATGGTTTTTAACGTAGCCTTACACTAAAGTCATGGTTTTGGAAAATCAAATATTTCAGTATTGCCAAATGTAAAAAGTATGCTTACAATACTAAAAAAAAAAAAGAAAGAAAGACATTGATTTTGAAGCCATGAAGCAGCCTTCTTTATGAACAACTTACTTGAGATAAATTATCTTGTTTTTTTATTGTTAGGGAAACTATCTTAGTGTAATATTTATTTCTGTGTTGAGATCTTTAAAACAGGATGGGTAATTCTTTCACTTCATTGAGTGGAAATAATAACTTGTAGATGCAAACATTCATTTATTCATTTAGTCAACAACTTGTTTTGTTGTTGTTGTTGTTGTTTTAAGCTAAGAACTTGTTAAACACAATGCTGGGAATGTGGGATTAGCCAAAGAAAGTCCCTGTCTTTATTACTCCAAGGAAAACTCACACCACCAACAATAAACTCTTAAGAAAAGGAATACAGACAGTATTATTTATACAAACCAACATCAGTGGTATATGAAATAAAACCTTTTTTATTTTCATATCCAATATGTACATTTCACTGTTTCTGTCTTCAACAGTATAGACTTTTGGCATTATAAAGTAAAAAATGCTCCTTCTTTCTTGAGGTGTATTTTTATTCAGAACATAATATAGTGATCTCCAGCTATTCTTAATTACATGGTAGTTTGAAAACCAATCCCAAAACATTTTTCTAGTGTTAGGGCTTGCCTTCAGCTCCCTTTTTCAAACACTTGCCAGTGAAATAAGTTGCCATTCCAGTACTCTTCCACAAAAGACATACGGAATGATCTCCTATGGAGTTATATGGAAACTCCTATTGTTTCTTTGATAGTGCACTAGTAGCAGAAATACACAAACTTGATCAGAAACAGGTTTGATCAGATGAGCTGTGCAAGTAGAAATTTTTAAGTCATACTTTATGTATAAGAATGCAAAATTACTTATAAAACAATAATAAATGGTAATGGCTAGTATTTTAAACCTCATTATCAAATGTTGTTCTTCAACAGTAAGTAGTTCCTTTACTTCCTTGAAATTGGTGTTTGCATTCCATATGAAAACAAATCATGACAAAGGTCCTGCAGTCATGGAATAATATTCAAATTCATATTGTTATAATGTTTGCCTGAAAAGAGTGATATGAGATGTAGACGTTACAGTTCATTTTCCCTGTAGAGGCCTTGTTTGTGGTATGATACAGCCCATATCCAGAAACCAGGAGCTCAGTCTTATAATAGCTCCATCTCAGCAGAGAGTAGGTGCTTACTGTGCTAATCTTCCTTATGATAGAGCAAATTAGGACATGAGCTCAAGGTTATGGCATAGAAGGTGACCTCAATTTAAGCTTTATATTACTGTTTACCTTTTCAATAGACCATAGACATTTTTTGCTCAAAGCTCAGCTGAATGGGAAAAGATAATTATTTATTATTAGTTTACTTATTCAAAACTTTTACACTTACAATCATATATTCATTCAACACATGGTGGTAATGGTCAATATTTATAAATTATGTCTTAAGATACTGATTTGGCTGCTTTAACAGAGACTAAATAGCAGTGGCTTAACTAAGATGGAAGCTGCTCCTCTCACATATAAAAGTCCAAATTTGTACACAATCCAAGAAGGTTGGATGCTGCTTCCCAGTGAGATAGGTCCAGGAACTTAGGAGACGTGAATATTCTCACTTCGTATCCTTTAGGATGATGCCCTGGATCAAAGTAGGCTCATCGCCACCAGGGTCACATCTCTACCCTCAGGAAGGAGGAAGCAAAGAGCTTTCTTCTATGGACATGACCCAGACGCTTTCACTCACATCCCAATGGCCAGAATTGACTCAGGCCTATATTTTCTTTTTTTGCGAAAGCCTATGGAAGATGGATCCTTGCAGCAACTCCAGGCCTCCATACCTGTTCCATCAGGAAAAGGCCTAAGAAAGTTATGTGGTTCGAAAACGGCATCATCTCCAACACCTTCATGCAGGAAGAAAGGAAAATGGGTAAGGAGCAACCTTCCAGAAGAGGCAAGGAGCCATGCAGAGTAGGCAGCTTCCTCAGCAGGGATGTCCCAGAAGCTTCGTTTATCACTTCTGCTCACATCCTTTGCCCAAACTTAGATTTTGGCCCCATCCTGTTGCAGAAGAGGCTGGGAAACGTAGTCTCTGAGTGTCCGCTCAGTGTCCAGCTAAAACTGGAGGTGTTTCATTGCTGTAATAAAGGGAAGAAGGAAAATAGGGGGCAAGTAGAAGTGTCCTCCACCAGTGCTAACTATTGCTAGTGAAGAAGAGGAGATGGGCAAGTAGAATAATTACAACTAATTACACCTCTATCCTCAGTTCAGTGGAAGTATAATACTAACGATGAAGGGACCAAGTGACAGTGTAACCTGAGAGAGGCCCTCATCAGCTGTTGTTTAGGCTTTTACAGTATCATCCACAGTGGTGGCTAAACTCCATCCACCAAAGGGTTGGTAGCCTCAGTGCTCATCACAGTCATCTTTCCACTACACAGTTCTCCTCTGGTCACTGCTGAAAGCTTTTGCAGCCCCTCGTTCTTACAGAAAAACAACTGTGGCTCTTCCACTGGGCCAGCAAGACCTTCTGTGACATCAAACTGTCACTCTTCATACTTGTGATTTTGCTTATGTTGTTCCCTTTGCTTGAATGCTCTTCCCCCTACATTTCTGCCCACACAAATCCCTTCCGTCAATAGGAACACATAGCTCCTTGTCACTAAGCCAAGCACAGGTTTACGTGTCAGGGCTCTAGCCATCACGAAGAGGCATCAAGAAGCTTTTATTTTTGTGGCCAGCTGAAATGCCAACGGCTTCAAGATGGATTTCCCTAACTCTCCTCCTTTGTCAACCAAGGTGGAAGCTCACTTACCCTTTTTTGTCATCGTTTTGCATCTTGTATTATATAAAAGCTATTTCTAGTCTTGTTGCTCTGTTGTCTGTCTCTGGTTTGGAATTTTTTTAACCACCCCCCTCCAATTTAGGAACTCAGAGGAGCCCTTTAAAACTCAGCCTGATCATGACATTGCTCAGCTCAAACTCTCGTGTCACGCAGAGTAAAAGCTAAAGTTCTTGCCCTATGTCATCGAGCAACCTTTTTCTTCATCCATATAGCTTAGTTTACCACCACCCACCATTCTGTTCCATCCACAGTGGTTTTCTTGCAGTTCCTTGAATATACCAATTGCATGGCTGCCTCAGGACCTTTGCCCCTTCTGCTGCCTCTGCCTGAAATGCACCCCCTTACATCAAATTTTTGTTCAAACACTAACGTTTCGGTACCAACTTCCCTGACTATTTAACCTTTCAACCTCTTAATAGTTGTACTCCCCTCCATCCCTACTCAGCATATCTGTCGTCTTTCCCTGTTTTGTGTGCTCCTGAAAATACTTGCCACCCCTCTAGTATCAATTTAGGTTATCCTATGTCTTCTTTCATAACAGAGTAAGTTCCTCGGGGTGGGGCATTACTCCTGCTTCACTCACTGCTGTATGCCCAGCTCTAGAAAAGATGCTGGTCCATAGTAGGTGCTGGTTGTTGGTTTGTTTTTGTTTTTGTCAAATGAATTAATTAATGACCATGTTTTAGGTTATCATTAGACAATCATCTTTGAATGGCTTCAAGAAAATGCTAATGGTATTATATAAATACAAAATATAGGAATTAGATTAATTTACAAGTTTTTATGCCATATTTTAATCAGCTTATTATAAAAGTTAAGCATGTTTGTTGTAAATTGTTAAAGGGGTTTGGCCTAGAAAAGCTTTCTCCTGAGACTCAGGAAAAAGTTTAGCCTTTCCCCCCACTTAGTCCTCTTATAATTTCAATGTTTTATTTTAAAGCTTTGCTTCATTTCGGTTTCAAAAGTGAGGTGGAAAAATTTTTTTTCCAAGTGGTCAGAGGGTTTTTATATGACTCTTTACATAGAGTTAAACTAAATTATCCCAAATGTCTTTCTATTTGATTATTTGAATGATCTATCAGTGCTATGTGTGTATTCATTATAGCTTCATATGTGCCTTAATATATCATAAAACTAGTCACCTCTATTCCATTTGTCTTTCTGACCAAACTGTGAGGAGGCAGGGCAGACTATTTTATTTCCATTTAACATATAAACCTCAGACAATTCAATATTTTTGTTGTGGTGGTTTCAGGACACTTATTAAATGGCAGTGCAATGAATTGAACCTATCTTTCTAGATTTTTCTGACTAACCAGTCTTTCTTAATACTTTCTTTTTAGACTTTGGTTGATGCATAATATGCAAAAGAAAATACACATATCCTATGTGTAGCACTTGATGAATATTAGAGCAAACACACTGGTATAGCCAGAGCCTAGATCGAGAAACATTACAAATACCATCAAACCCCCGAGGTCCTGTCCAGTTACTGCCCAGACACACCCCCACGAGCTCCCCTTAGGCTGACTTCTGCAAGCAGATTTGTGCTTACATGTGTACATGGAATTATGAAGGATGTAAGTGTTTTGTATCTGGCTTCCGGGATCACTGCTGTATTTGTGAGACTCTTCCAGCTCACTGCATAGGATACGAATCCTCCATCCTCATCTCTACACAGTATTTTCATGTGTGACTAAAACAATTTGTTTATCCATTCCTCTGTTGATGCATATTTTTGTGACTTCTAGGTTAGGACTGTTACAAACAGGGCTGCTTGAAAATTCTAGTACATTTTTGTAGAACATATGTATAAATATCCAAGGACCTATGCCTGGGAATTGCTAGGTCCTCGGGTGTTTGCTTTAGTAAGTATATCAAATCTGTTTCCAAATTGATTTCTCAAATTTCAACTTCTGCCAGCTCTATGGGAGAGTGCCATTTGCTCTGTAGTTCCACCCGTAATTGGTGTTTTGCTATATTTTGCATTTTAGGTATTCTAGTGGGTGTATCATGTTATCTCATTGAGTATTTATTTTTATTGTGACTAGGGAAATTTTAAAGGTTTTAATATGTTTATTAGCCATTTGATTATCCTCTTTTTATGAAGTGTCTTTTCAAGATTTCTGTCTGTTTTTTTCTCTTGGCTTGATTTGGCTTATTTATTTGTAGTGCTTTTTTATTTTTTGTATTCTATTCTTCATGCTATAAGGCATTTGTCAAATATATGTATCACAAGTATAGTCTTCCACTATGTGAGTTTCTTTTCAACTATCTTAATAATGACTTTCATCCCTCGCTTACAAAGAAATAATTACCTTTTGTGTGAAAAAATTATCTGATACATTTTGTTTGTGTATTGATTTATAATGTATTCCTCAGCCAGTTGTCTCACAATAAAATAAATATATATATGTACTTTTGAAGTGATCAAAAGTAAAATAAAACGAACAGTGAAACAGTAAAATAAAATGTAATTGAAGGAGAAAGCCTGAGCTAAAGAGAATCAATTTTGCCACTTAAAAGGATCAGTATTTTTATGGACTGATGTGATTGATGTTCAGATTTCTTTCTAAGTTTCTTAGCATCTGTTGCTGAAAGATGAATATTATGTACTTCTCGTTATCACAAAAGAAGCAGCCTAGCAGTTCCAGGAGGGAATTCTAAGATTTCCCTGTGCTGAATCGTCAGAGAAAGTGATCACAGAGCATGTTAAATACGGCGGGTCCTCCACTATCATTGTTTCATTCAATGTCGTTGGGTTATAATGTCGTTGGGTTATAATGTCGATGGGTTATAATGTCAATGAGGAAAAAAAAATCGGTTCCATCAGGGGCCACTTTATCATGGAGTTTGCATGTTCTCCCTTCATTTCCATGGGTTTTATCAGGTACTTCTGGGTCCCTCCCTCATCTCAAAGCCGTGCCTGTGAGGTGAATTGTTGTGTCTACATTTTCCCTGAGTGTGGTTGAGAGTGTGTCCCGGCGGTGCAAGGATGTCCTGTCGGGTGAGTTCCACCTGGAAGCTCGGGCTGCTGGGAGCAGCTTTCGCCACCCACCTGGTCCCACCTGGAATCAGAGTTGGAAAATCGTCTGATGCGTTTTTATTCATCTCTCTTGAATGTACGTAGAGCTCATGTTTATTTCAAAATTTCATATTAGAAGTGTTTGGGGGTCTTTATTTAGATGTTTGGTGACATTTTTATGACCAGAAATATGAGGGCTGTCTGGAAAGTATCCAGCCATGTAACTGTTCTCATTATGTGGACAATGGCTCGATTTTTTTCCAGACATCCTTGTATGTCACAGGAATCTAACTCTTGTTTATATCAATTAGCCCGGGTAAAATTGGTTTCATTATAGATATGCTTGAAGTCACAGTTATGAAGAACCTATCAACAACATTGAGGATCTATTGTACATGCAGCACATCATATCTTACATTTTTTTATATCTCAAATACAGTAGCAGATTTCATCTTGAGGAATTGGATGTTGCATGAGATTAAATTGATGTGGTACATGTGTGTGGCCTCCTGGCAGTCCAGTTTGATCCAGGAATAGAGCTCACAGTGCCTGTAGACTATATATACCTTAGCTGTGGTGTTCTCAGTTTGTTTTATGTCAGGAGCAAGATGGCTGCTGTTTCATAGGGTGTCACAGAGGAAGTATGTGGTGCCGTGAGAACAGACAGAAATGACCCGAAGGAGGTCCGGTCTGGGAAAGCTTCCAGGAGAGAATCGCGTTTGCTGATATACACAAGATGAGGGAGACAGAGAGGATGAGTTAGGGGTCGTGGCAAAGGCTCCCAGCAGGACCCACCAGACATCCTGCTCATTCAGTTTTCATTATCTGCTATCTTTGCCCCAAATAATTATGTTATAAATTCCATTTCTTACATACATGTTGAACATTTTTTAATTGTGTATATTTTTATAGGATATACATAAGCAGAGTATGAAGTTCTTTGTGAAGAGTATATACGTACATATGAGTATGTACACATGTGCTTGTACAGCTGGTATATTTAGTTTGTATTATAATTATATGAATGTTGATGGATTCCTTCTAACATGCGGTTTTACATGTCATTACAAACTCACACACACGCATTTAAAAGATTTCATCAAATTCCATCCTCTTAATATGCTGTAATTTACTTAGTCATTCACCCAGTTTGCTTTCAGTTTTTTGCTATTATACACAGTGTTGAAACAGATATTTTGGTGGGAATCTGGCCTCTGTATTTTAACATATCTCCTTGAAGTACAACTTCTGAAGCAGAATGACTGGATCAGAGATCTTCAGATTCTGAAGACTCTAATGAAGGTTTGATGTATATGAACACCTGCAACTCTTCACAGCTGTTCTCTGTGTCTTGTGGCCTAAGGCATTAGGCCCCGGGGGTTCTGAGTGCCCCGGGCCCTGCCTGAAGTCCACCCTCCACACCTGCCCATGTTGCTGGGATCACTATCTCAGCACCTTGGAAACATGATACGTATTAGAAATGGGTTGGGAACATCCTAAGCTGTGGGTCTCGGTGCAATTCACATCACCTGGGGAGCTTGAAAAGTACTGATTCCCGTGTTCCACCTTCCAGGATTCTGATTTAGTTGTTCTAGTTGTCCTGAGGTTGAGTTAACTAGTGTTCCCAGGGATTCAGCACATTTGTGGTAGAGTATTATGGGAAGATCTCAAAAACTATTTTCCAGATACATGTTCACTTTTTCCAGAGACATATAAGAGAGGTAGAGAGCGATATGCTATTCCCCGCTGATTCGTGTTCTCTTATGTATTATATGTAACACTCAGAGATAGTGGAGAAGAATTTTTAACCAATGTAACACAATTTTAATTATTATAATTTGGTAATATGTTTAGAAACTGGTGAGTATAATCTCTCCTCTTAATTCATATTCAGAAAGTTGATTTTAAATTTTAACTTTTTGCCAGTTTACTCTTCTCGATGACCTTTTTATAATATTCAAAACTGAATTATTCCTTTGAAATTGCAGTGATCATATAGATCACTTAGAAAAACATTCTCAAGTTATAAGCATCTTCACTTGTAGTAATATATTTTGTAATTTCATGTTTATATGTATCTGTTTTCCTAATAAATGCATTTGTATTTATTTTATATCCAGCTACCTCATTAACTCTTTTAAATCTAATAATGCTCCCACTTAATCTCATGTTTTATCATGTTTTCCACATTTTGAAAAATGCAAATATAGAAATAAGTATAGAAAATAATAAAAGAGTGATATATTTATCTAGATTTAACAAATAATGTTTTCTTATAATACTATATATTTTTAAATAAGTTTCCAGTTTTATAGAGAGATAAATCCTCCATAAAGCACTATGGCCTCATGACTCTTCTCCATGTCTCAGTCCTTCCACCCAAGATCCTAAAGTTTATGTATGTCATCCCCAATATATGCAGTGCAGAAGTATGCACCTATACATTTTGTGACAATGTGTGTGTGTGTGTGTGTGTGCTTGCCTTTTCACCCGGGCTATTTGTTACTGTGCATGTTTCTAGAATGCCTTTTAGCTCAGATTTAATTCATAAATAGGGGGATGTTGTCAGCATAAGTAGAAGGTTCGTGTGCAGTTCTCCATGTTGTTAATACTTTGTGCCACCAAGTCAGAGCTGAATGCAAAGCACACGAACACAGCTGAACGTGCGCCAGCAACAGAGTAATGCAGAGTAGAGCAGAAAGGGGACCGTCTACTGTCCCCTTTCCTCCAGGTGGGTTGTGTGCTGCTCTTAGGAGTGCCAGTGTGAGGCAAGCTCTGTCTCTGTGCACCCGAACAACACCTCCTCCCATCATTTTCTTTAAAGGTACAACACTGTATTTACTCCAACATTTCATTTCCAAAGGATAGGCATTTAATATTTTAACTGTACGAATAGATTTTTGTTAGAATGATTATCAACTGCTCTGGTTACAAAGTTCCATAGATTTTTATGGGCTTCTTAGTTATTTTTTCCAAATACCTTGTTGCTTCTATTGAGTGCTTTTGCAGAACAGGTGGATTTCAGGAAGGCATGTCCTCTTATGGCAGAAACACTTCCAGGAAATTTGTTTACCTGCTCTATCAAATTTCATTTGCATGAATAAGCATGTCCAGTTATTCATTCTCTTGCTGAGGGACTGAGGTTTCTGTTTGTTGTTTGTTTGTTTGTTTGTTTTTACAGTATGGTGGGTCACAACGTCCTTGTATGGGGCTCCTTGTACACATATGCCAAAGTTCACCTAAAGTGGATTCCTGAGGTGTGGCTTCACCTGTAGCTGAGTGTGTCAAATTTCTTTCCAAAATAATATATGCATATTTACAGTTACCAACAGCTAAAGAACATTCTTGTTTCCCAAATTCTAACCACCTTTTGGTGGAACCAGATTAAAAACTATGCCAGTCTGAAGGTCTCTTGTTTTAATTTTGCATTTCTCTGATAGCTAATGATATGTATTTTTTTTCCCATAGGTTATTAATCACATGGGTTTCTTCCTCTGTGGTGTGCCTGTTCCTAGCCTTTTCCCATTTTTTTCTGTCAGGTTGTCTGTACATTTTTCATTGATACACACACACACATATTATACATACATGTACAAACATACATACATACTGTGGATAAGGATACATTCAGGACATAGACTCCACATGTTTTCTCCTAGTCTGTGACTTGTCTATACATTTTGTTTTGCATTTTCCTTGATGTATAGATGTTTTTAACTTTATATATTTATATTTATAAAACTCTTTATAATCTATTAGAAATAGTTTCAGAAATATTTTTTTGATTCTGATATCTTTTCTTGCATATGTTTTCATCTTACCGTGTTCATATATTGACTCGTAATTGGTCAGCTGCTAATTCCATTTTTAAAGTGAGAGGTGAAGCTCAAAGTTGATCTGCCCCATTTAGTACCATTTATAAATAGTAACTGGGCACCCTATCCTTTTCTGTGAGTCTATTTGTCTGTCTCTGAGCCAGCATCACACTGTCTTAGTTGTATTAGCTTTATTAATTGTGATGTTTGGTACAGTGAGGTACCCCCATTTGTTTCATCCTCTCTATCATTCTTGATCTCTTACCATCTGTAGGTGTTTTAGGATAAATTGTCAAGTTTTATGAAAATGCTGAAAGGGTTTATAATTGTATTAAATGTACAGGATGATTTGGGGACAATAGCAATCTTGTCTAATCTTGATTTGCTAAGAGGTTCTTATTTCAATTGTGAGTAATATTGAATTTTATCAAAGACACTTTCTGCATCTATTGAGATGACTATAATGTTTCTCTTCTTGAATCATTATCCATGAACTTATTTATTTACCAAAGTTACTTTCATTTAGAAAAAACTCATGTGAATTTATTATATTATGAAGAATAATTGTGATGTACAAATAATAATTTGTATTTTAGAATAACCCTTCTAAATCAATTCAAGTTAAAGTCAGTGATGTAGCCTAGGATAGAGTAAGTAAAACTGGAAAAACATATAATTATACAATAAGTGCCAACTAAAATAATGAGTACAAAATAGATCATGGTTCTACCTTTCTTTTGTGATTTTTACTTAGAAGAGAATCCGCAGAGCAATATACTTCACAGCTTGTCTAGTCTATGAATAAGTTGTCCCTGAGACAAATAGTAAATCATTCACTCAATCTTCTGTGTCCTGAACCTTATATATTTTTTTAAATGTTAATTTACATCATAAAACTATAACTCTATTTTAAAAATAAGTAGAATGACACATTGTTAAATGTTTTCATATAACATAAAATATTTTAACACGGCATTCTATTTAAATATATTTTATAATTTATGTAATGTAGTGACTATCAACACAGAACAGCAACAGTTGTATAAAATAAATATTAGTAATTTTAAGCAATGAGGATTGACTCTGTGTATGCTTTATGTCCCTAAAGAATTTCTTGAATAAATGGTACATCATATTTACTCATTATTGCACTAGATTATAAACATATTCACAGTGGTTTACATACACAAAATTATTTTTTGTGTATTTATTATGAGTAAACAATGAAAATATTTTAGACATTCATCTAATACAGCAAGTGTGACATATAAATGGCCAATGACATAACTTTTAGTCCCTGCTCCCCTCATTACTTTGCACACTATTCTAGACAGCAAAGATGCTCAGTTGTGTTTCTTAATTGTTTAGTCCTGATTTATTTTGTGAAAATAATTCAACTGTGAATGTCCACCTACAACTGTTACACATTTCCTTCCTATTCATCACTTACAGAGAAAAATGTAGGCAATTGATTGATGAAGAATTTACTTATAGATAAGAAGACACTTTTCTAGATCACATTGGGCCTTCTATGATATGAGGAGAAGCTAATTTAATTGATTTGAAACCTGTCAACATTTGATACATCAATAAAAATCACAGGAATGGTGTTTTAAATTAGGACCTATAAAAACAAAGGAATCAAAAACGTTGGGCAGATAACAAAGGCATGAATCAGCACCGGACATGACTGAAATACCTCCACTGACTACCGCAGTGGAAATGCCAGGTTTGCCCAGTGCTAATACTGGCAGGCAAATACAGAATCAACCACATTGAGTTAGCCAGGGTAGGACTTAGAGTGAGGACGTAGGAGACAGCCTAGCAGAATTCAGCAGAGGCAAACATTTGAGACAGAATCCAAACCTGTGGTCTCCAAGTGAACGAAGATCCAGCTAAAAGAGGATTAGTAACAGGAGGCAGGAGGCTCAGAGATACCAAAAGGCACTTGAAACCCTTAGACTCTTATGAGGAGAAACACAGGCTAATCTCATTGTCTGGGAAGAATGGAGAGCCCCCTGGAAAAGAGATGTTGTACGGGCTAAAATGTTCTGTCTACTCCCAGGCTCATGCATTTTAACTTTACTCTTGGTAATAATTCGTTTGACGTGTTAATTTTACTCTGCTGTGTAACCAGAGCCCTCACCTCTATCCCTGTTTAGTCACCCACAGATTATTGTTAAGTGACATTTGTCCTTAAAGAAAGTGAGTGGGAGTGAATCTGCTGAGATTCATTAAAATATTTGAAAACAAACTCAGAACTTATATTCAACTTATCATGGAAGAGCCTTGTAATCTCTTTCCCAGTGTCAGACTTTTCAAATTGAAAATGGTTACTGACAGCATCAATGTAGTAGGGGCACGGGGTTTGTGGATAAGGCTGTGAAGAACCAGGGCGCGTCAGCCCCTATCCTATGCTTACTCCCACCCCACGAGGCCCACATTCCTTCCGTTCTACCACTTCTAACCATTTCTTACTTTAAACATTTTAATACTGTTATTTCAAATCTGGAAATATAGTAATATGCTTGTACTATTATTTTGTTCTTAAAAGCTCAACTGAGGGACCAACAAGAGACTACATACATTAAAGTGTAGCACTGGATATGTTCTGGCTTATATTTACAGCTGGGAGGCCATGACAGCCATCAAAACAGGAGGCTATTCATCACCCCCCATGCTCCTCTGCAAGCCCCTCCTCACACTTTCTCCCATCTCTAGTTAACCAACAGTCTCCTTGCCTCACTATACACGGGTTCACATTTTCTAGACTGTTGTGTAAGTGGACCTAAATAGAGTATGCTCTTGTTATTTTTCTGACTTCTATTTCAGTCACCCAAACTATTTTGAAATGCATTCATGTTGTTGCATGTATCAATATTTCATTCCTTTTTGTTGTTAGAAGTATTCCATTTGCATGGATATAGCACAGTTTGTCTAACCACTTGCTGTTGGTGGGCAGTTGGCTTGTTTCCAGTGTATGGCTGTTCCGAACAGCTGCTGCGAAGGCTGATTTGATTTACAGGTCTTTGTAGGGAGGTATATATCTCTCTTGGTAGAATACCTAAGAGTGGATGGACTAGCTGCTCTGACTCTCAACCAGTAGAGAGGATCGGAACTACCATTGTGTGTCAGCTCTATCTCCAGCTGACATGTGAAGTTATTCATGGCAGTGACAGATTCATTATCATCTCTGAAAGATTCAAAGGATTGCCCAGAGTATATATAAGCCTGCTTATTACATGAGAATTGTTCTCTTAGGCCTATAATATATGGGACAAAAGAAAACATCATTGTTATGTCTTATTTTACTAAGTACGAACTATATCACTGTGTACAGGGGCGTTCTCATAATGTGAAAACATCCATTGTTGATTTATATATGGTATTAAAATACAGTCATTTTATGAGCTTTCTTGAAGTATTGTTATATTAGATTATGAAAAAGAAGTCTTTATAATTTTCTCTTCAAAATATATTTATGTCTGCATTTACTTTCTCCATTGTAGGTTATGCAACACATACCAATGTTTACAATTTCTCATTAAAAACTGCAGTAATAGTTTAACATTTTGCTTCATTCTTTGAGATTGATTTGTTCTTTGCACATAAAACTCAAATTTGTGTCTGCCTGCTTTTATTTTCTTTCCATGATATCTTGGGAATCCTTCACATTTTATAAGGAACCATAAATTTATTTCAGCCTGGGGCCAGCAGCTAGCTTTCACGCTGACCTAGATGCATATATGCAATTCAGTGAATTTTGAGGCTTTGAATGATAGCACATTAAACTGGAATAATGAACCAATAAAATTTTTCATAGCATTCAAAAATTATTTCTTAGGTATTCACACTATCGTTCTACTCACTAAAATTATTCTAGGTTCATAAGTTACAACATGTATTCCTAAGGCTAAAAAGAAATCAACAGATCTTTTCTGGTGTTCAAATGATTTGACCTGACTATAAGATTATAAAATCTTGTTTTGAAAAGCTAGAACAGACATTTGTAACTAGATTACTCCTCTTGGGCTAATAGAGCAAAATTTTGGGGAAATCTTTTCCATGACATCTGTAATGCTCTTCACGTACTAAGGGCTACGGTTTGTCACAAAGTTGTTATCTTCATGTAGTCCTTGCCAGTTTGTGACATTGAATTTAAACTTGGAAAGTCTCAAATGCTTCATCGGTGGTTGAAAATACTGCTACAACTTCAGAGGGTTTTCATAGAGATTAATGAAGTATTACAGTGAGACAGAGGCACAAACTCAGCAACACAGAACTCAAATGTGAGTGTTCATGACGTGGGAGTTTCCTATTTTTCACAAATCTGCTACCATGTAATTGGCTTATCCTATAAAACAGACCTTTATGGATTTTACAGGGTTCTAATGTCCTTGATGCTTCAGCCACTGGTAATAGTGACTTATGTGCTCAGGAAGGCCTATGAATTCTTATGAGCCACCAAGGTCCTGTTCTGTGTTCGCCTAATCACCTCATTGGCCTTTCCCTTGTTTTACAAATGCACTTAATCCAATAAGAAAGAACACTTCTGGTTTTTTACACTAGTAAAAGCTGTTCCTAAAACATACACATTTGGTGTGTGTGTGTGGAGGGGGGTGATATATGTGATTCAATCTTATAAATGATTTTTTAAAACTTTTTAGGTAGCACTTTAAAATTAGCGTAACATGTATCCATGTTGGTATTTCTGTTTTGTCTTACAGTTAAATGGGATGATCCATATGTTTTAAGTAAATAAGGAAATTTTAAGAAGAAAAATCTCATATCTAAATATTTTAGTTTGTAAGTTTACAACTAAATGCATTAATCCAAACAAATAGACATTACAGAGATTATTCATGTTTCCATTAACTCTTTGGGTGTTGGTGTCTAATTGTCATTTGTTTCTTTAATTTTGTTCAGCAACTAGAATTAAATGATACCATTTATCTAGCAGCAGTCCTGAAATCTGCATCTTCATAAGACATAACAGAAAGGAGAATAAGAACTTTCTGTAAAATGTTGTTTACTTTCAGTTAGAAATTTTTCTCTTAAGTTTTTAGTCTATCTCAATTATAAGTATCAAGTAGAGCCTCTTAGGTGAGTGATACAGGCTAATTTCAAATTTTCTCTAAATGTCCAAATATGCGCCTCATTTTCCCTGGTCTGGGCCTAAATTGCTCTGCTTGCATTTGTAATCAGAAATTGATTGGGTTGCTGTGGAAACTGGAAAAGTGTATTGCTGGTTGAAGAAAAAAAACATGCAGTAGAAGGACTGTTATCATAATTGTCTGCCATCCTAAATGCCTATCATTCTGAACAGGACATTGATAAAGTTTTCAGTTTTTCCCACTCCAACCACAAAATGCTGCTCTTCAGAATACTGGTTTGTGGTCAGTATTAATCCTCTAGATTGATTTTTTGACACCAAATGTTACATATTTATTTTGTTTCCACATTGAACTGTTTTGTTTTTTTTTTTACACAAAATGAAATTAGTTTCTGTTTAACTCATACAGACAAGGTACAGCATAGGGAAAACAAAGCATGAAGCACAGTAAAATCTTGGTTATTTAGAAGCCAATCATGAAACATTTCAACTGCTGACCAAGAAGATATAAAATGAGTACCAAAAACTCAGTTCAAGAAAGAATTTCTAGGGATGCCGGGATAGCTCAACAGGTTGAGAGCTTGCCTTGCAACCACCAGGTCCGGGGATCGAATCCCGACCCTGGCCCGTTTGCTGAACCACCAGAATGGTGGCGAAGGTTCTTGCCTCCCATGAGGGAGGCCCCCAGTTTGGTTCCACCCCATGCAGCCCCACACCCACCTGTGTGGAATGAAACTATGTCAGAAAAAACTAATGATGTACAACTACGGAGACTGCACTGGGCCCTAACCCCTTCTTTCTGTCTCTCACTTTATCACCTTTTCTCAAAAACAATAAAATAAATCTTTGAAAAAGAAAAGAATTTTTAACATCTGGTAATAAAGATAACAGAAGAAGTGAAGGTCCACTTGGCACAAACAAAGAAAAGCCACGTTCTGCATTTCACCCTGTGAAAGCAAAGATGAACTCAATTTGTCTTCAAAGGTTTGCCTTTTGTATGAAGTCAAGAAAGTGAAGTTCAACCACAGGAATGAGGAGAAAAGTCAAAAGAAGGGAAAGCGAAAAGGCCTCAGCAGAGGCAGGAATAATGGGATCAGGAGCGAGGGCAGACTGGTACAGATTTCCATTAACACCAGCAACTTTCCTGTAGACTTCATGGGCTTCCTAGTTTGGCAAGAACAAAGGCAAAACATTACCTGTGATACTGTCTAACGTTTAAAAATATTCCCAATCTCCTATAAATCTTCAGAAACCAAAGGTTCATAAAAAAGACCAACCTGCCGAAGAAGGTTAATAGAACATAACGTCTCCGTGCAACAAGCCCTTGTAGAAGAGACTGAATGTGGTAGCACACTTCGGCTGTGTCAAGGAGGAGCAAACTGTGGGGCTTACTGTGGTTCTGTCTTTATAAAGAGTGCCAGACACTGAACAAAGAACACTGCTTTAGCAGAAACCCATTAAAATATGTAACATGTGTGACAAAATCTAAAGGACCTGTTACCTATTTCGTGTATTGTTGAGAGCTGTGTGCTAAATATTTGGATCCTAGTCTAAGGTACTATATGCCACCAAATACTTCAGAAAGAAGTTTGGAACCACTAAGCACTTTTTTGTTTTGGGGTAAATAGTTTGTATCTTCCGAAGTCAGTTCTTCCTTGGAAGAGCTGGGGCATGGACAAGACATGCTCGTATGCAGCAGTTTTCCTATACTGTTCCCACAGTTAGTTTACTGAGTAACAAATTATATTTGTTAGGCAGAGGGAAGAAAAACATCTGTACATATATGTACACATTTAGTTGGTTTTCTTTGAATAGGTAATAAATAATAGTTTAAAAGTCAGAAGGGCATACTTGTACTGAAAAATCTTTCAATCCATTTCTCCTTTACAAAGGCAGCCAGATATTTCCATGCCATATAGAACTGCTTTTATGCATTTATGCAACTATGAACATATACACTCATTATTGTCAGATTTCTTAATTTGAGCAAATCTGATAATTGTATGGGATGATATTTCAGTTTTATTTTGCGTTTCCTTCATTTATAATCAGGTTAAACAGATTTTTGTTTATTTGTTGGCCATTTACATATCTTCTTTGTGAATTGGCCATTTTACCATCTGCACATTTTTCTGTTAGGTGCCTGTCTTTTCATTATTGACTTGTGTGAGTCCTTTATATACAGATCTTGAGATCTTTTACTGGCTGTATGTCTTAAAAGTATCTCCTTCCTTTCCGTGGCTTACCTTTTACTCAATCAGTAATCTTTTGATAAACAGAACTTAATTTTAATAGTCAAGTTTACCAATCTTTTCCTTCATGGTTAGTGACGTTTTTTTGTGAGGTTTTTGTTTGTTTGTTTGTTTTTTGTCTTATTTAATAAGAAATCATTCCTTACCTTGAGGCTATAAAAATGCCTTTACTTTTCACATTTAGATCTGCAGTCCACCTGGAATTATTTTTTGAGTACGTTGTGAGGTAGAATCAAGTTTTATGTTGTCAGTCTGTATATCCGGTTAGCCTAGTATCGTCTTCTGACACCATCACCCTTTCCCCATGTCTTCCCAGTACAACCTTTATCTTAGGTTAAATATTCATATATGTTTGCACTTCTTTCTGGACTCACTATTCTGTTCTGCTGTCTTGCGTATTGCATCTTTACATTGTACTTTGCTATCTGGAAGAATAAGTCTTCCAACATTTTTCTTCAGATTGACTTAGATATTCTTGGGCCTTTGTATTTTGATGTAAACTTTAAATTTCCAGGTAAAATTTGTCAAGTTATTGAAAAATGTTTGGATTTTGATTGGCGTTGCAACAGTATGTATACATCAATGATGAGAGCTAGCATCTTTATTACGTTCAATCTTTTAAGCCATAAACATGGTATATTGCAGGTTATTTAGATCTTTAATTTCTCTCCATAAAGTTTTATAATATTCTCTATAGAGGGCCTACATATATTTCTTGATATTTATTCTGCAGTACATTTTTATGCCAATGTAGATGGTGTGGATCTTGAGACTTTTTTTTCCTTCTAATTTTTAACACAAAGAATTATTTTTTATAAAGGAGACTTGTGAAATTTGCCTATTAATTTTATACAGTATGTGTTGAGTTTTTAGGCTTTTTGTGTGCATAATGATTTATGTGAATGAAAATTATATTTCTTCTTTTCTGATCCATATAACATTTTTCTTCCTTTACTGAGTGGAGTTGGCTCACCAGTCCATTGTAAAACATAAGTAATCATGGTCATCCTTACTTTCTTCCAGATCCCACGTAGAAAGCCTTTGATACTTCAGGATAAACTATAATATTTGTTATAGTTTTACTTTAGAGTCCCTTAATAAAATTAATGCAACATTCTCCTATCTCCTAGTTGCTTAAAGCTTATTCCTTAGATGTTGATTTTATAGTTTTATATCTATTAAGATGATCACATGCTGGGGATCAGTTTGCTAATATTTTGTTTATAAATTTTATATTTGTGTTCATAAATAATACCTATGATTTTCCTTTTCACATTATTCTTTTATGCATCTCTGTACATTGTGAAAATAGTCAAAGTGGCATTAGAAGATTAAGGAATGGAAAAGCCAGGATGACTCAGCAGGTTGAGTGCTGGTTTTGCAGCCCCAGGAACCGGGGAACAAGTCCTGGCCCCGGCCCATGAGGACCCATGTGCTGAACTGGGGTGTGTTTGCCCCAGCTCAATTCCTACCCTGCGAGGCCCTTGCCCACCTGTATGAAGTGAAACCATGTCGAAAACTGATGATGTGCAACTATGGAGACCTCTCTGGGCCTTCCCCCTTCTCTCTGTCTCTCTGTTTTTGACTCTCTCTGGCTCTGTCAAAAAAACAATGAAACAAATCCTTTAAAAAAGAAGAATAAGAAATATATACTTTAATATACAAATATAACATGTTTGCTATATATGAGTGGGATAGTAATATAGAAGCTTGAGTGTCCAAGTGCTACAGTTTTATTTTTAGCTTTCTCATTAGAGAGCTTTTTTGCAAGTCGTTATTTTCCTTGATCTCTTACCTTCTTTGTAAAATGAGGCATTTGAAATGTATTATTTTTAAAGCCTCTTTCAGCTCTAGATTCTTGTGACATGAAAACAGTTGATGCTTGTTCATGACTCTAAATATACATAAACTTAAGTTCTTTCTTTTCTTTTGACTATAGCATATCTTCAGCCCATGTGGGAGATTTTCAAATCAGTTTCTATCTGATCTCAAATTGCCCCATTTTCAGACTAACTGTCATATGGCTTCTTAGGTCATTCATTATTTATGATGCTTATCTATAGATCCATAGATAATTACAGATGGGGCACGGAGTGCACTGTACTCATTAAGAACCTGGACTGCAGGTATTGCCCAGCTTGGAGATCCCAGCACTAGTGTCTGTATGCTGAGTTATTTATCTGTCACAGTCTCTTCAACTATAAAAGACAATAACAGGAATACATACACCATAGGGCATGAGTATTAAGCAAGATAATACATTGAAAACACTAAACCGTAGCCTACTAAATATATGTTAGCTATTTTTATTACTATGAAGATGCAAGTATCTATACCATGACCTAAAAATAAGTCATTTCCATAGCCTCAAATAAATAAAAATAATCACGTATCTGTAAAAGGTAGAATCTATATTCAGGAATATTTAAAAAAATAGTGCACATTTTTAAAGTCTAGACATGGGCTTTATTGCTTATATGGTTAGAGTGAGTGGAGGAATATTCATGGAATCAGGAGAAATATCTCCCTGAAAATACAGAGATGTTCAGATGGTTTCCGCTAGTTACAACTGATCTTAGTTATAAATTTCCAAGACCAGAATTCACTGAATAAAATGATAAATCAGTGCTACTGGGAGTAGGAATTATTTTGTTAGTCAAGGACACGCCCTTCTGCTTTATAGGGTGTCTTCTTTTGAAGGTAGGTGTTGGGTTAGGATTCAGGCATCTGAAAGTACATCTAGCTGTGGTTTCTAGGTTATGGCAGCAACAAGAATTTTCACATCACCTCATGTTTCTGAGAATATTCTTGGTCCTTGAAAAAATATACAGAATAAAAGCTCCAGATCCATGTCCAACTTCTACAAGAGGAGTTGAGGTGAGACATGGCAGGAGAAATGTTGGCTATTATTCATTTAATTGAATTTTATAATACACTTATGCCATAATTTTATTTTCTAAGGAATCATGCTCCCAAACTTACTAAAACTGTAGGCACTAATTACTTTTTTCACCATTTGACCAGTTCTGAATATACTTTAGTGTACAAGTGACATATGTTTGTTGAATATAGAGAGGTTATAAATCTTCTACTCAAGAATCTTAGGTAACTAGACTTCTTGAAAACTCGTGTAATGGAACATGTGCTTAAGTATGAGCTATTGTTTTTGTCTACAGTAATGTAAATGCAGCTTCAGATATATTGTGTTTAACACAGAGTTCTAAAGGTTCAATATTGGGATGACTTTTCCTGAAAATAAGCCTTGGAATGCTTATGTGTTTGTCTTAACTATGGTTGCCCAGAAGTAGAACCCTGAGGCAGAGATTCTTGTGCAAGTCATCTGTTAAGGGAGGGTTTTCAGGACACATTTGTAAGGAAGGAAGTGGAACAGGAGAGGGACAGAGGGGAACTAAGCAAGGGCATGGCTTCAGGAGAAGTCCATCCTTGGCCTGGTCCCCTGAAGAGACTGGAGCAGAGCTTCAGTCCTAGCTAGAGGCAGAGGAGTGAGGCTTTGTGCCTGGGAGCCCCCCGTGCGCCCTGTAGCAACCAGTCATGGCCATGAGCGGGCTGCCCCGGGCTGGGGTGAAACTACCAGGCACCCCTGGGCAAGACTGCCCAGCCTCCCTCAGTGCTTCAGAGCAGGCTGCAGGTGTGAGCCGTCACGGGTGGCACACACAGGGCCCCCCGGGATCTGCAGGGAGCACTGATGGCCACCCGCGAACACATGAGTAACTGATGTTGGAGTCCACACTGTGGGGATGAGTGGAGGGAGTTGGAGGTACCCTGAAGAGCAAGGACACACTTTCAGAGGCAGGGATGAATGTGGAGTGCTTGGAGGACACTGAGGGGACACTGTGAGGGGCTTATGGGGGGGGCAGGGGGATTACAGGAGGGCAGCTAAAGGAATGGGAAAGGACCCGGCCATGGAGAGTCTTGAGGGGCAAAGGAGGAGCTTAAGGAGTATTTTCAGTGTCATCAAAGCCAGTGCAGATAGGTCACGGCTGGATGTGATGAAGGAACCACAGGAAGGCCAGATGGCTGCAGGAAAGGGAACCCGGCCGGCAGCTGTGAGAGACTGGGAGGATTTATAGGCCGTTGGAAGGGCCTCAGCCTTTACCCTGGATGGTGTGGGCCGCTGAAGGATCGTTAAAGAGGAGCAACATGGTGAAATGACCACTCTGGGTCCTGTGCCCACAGCACACCATGAACTGTGGGGCAGGAAACAGGGAGCTGTTTGCCCGGGTGGAGGCAGGGAGCAATGGTGACACAGGTGAGAGTGACCACACTGGAGATAAGGAAGATGGAGTAATTCAGGGTGACTGGTCTGGCTGGTGGCATTTGCTGGTGGCTTGAAGTGGCAGGGGATAGGGAAGTGTGTGAGGAAATATAAGAATGGACTCCTTTGTGGCTTCCACGCAGGCCCCTCCACAGGGTCCAGCCTCCCCACGTGGTGACCAGGTGCCTTCACTCTCCCTGCTTCTCTGTGATTCAGGCTGCTTTCCCTCCCACACACGGGCCCTGGGAACTTGGATGCCGCTACTCAGCCCAAGGAAAACCACTTAGCTCCCCCTTTGGACTCATCTCTGGGTCCACCTCTGCCCATCCAGAGACCAATCCTTGGTTTGTGCTGCTGAACAAAATCGATTGATGGCTGTGTCTTTCCTTCTAGCAATATAGATGAATTGGTAGAAATTTTATAAATTGCCTTTGTTTTTCTTCTTTGCTACCATTCTCTTTGAACAGAAAGGAACAGGATCAAGATTTATTTTCCCACCAATATGAAGCACTCTATTCCCTTCAGAAACCAAAGTATTTTTAGGTTCTTAATAATTTTTCACCTCACTCCACTGTTGGAGCTAAGCTATAGTGGCGTATCTCTTCTAATGTAACAGCCCCCTGTGTTAGAATGTTCTAATGCCCTGATTTTATCGATGGGGAAATTGACTCACTCGGATTAAGTGAATTGACTAAGATAAAATGCCCTGTAAGGGGAATTTTAGGCTATCTGAGTGACACTAAACTTACCTACTTTATAACATCTTTAAAGATACAAGGAAACTGGGGGTGCTGGTATAGCTCAACAGATCGAGCATTTGTCTTACAACCACAAAGTCCAGAGGATTGAGTCCTGGCCCTGGCCCATGCAAACCCGTATGCTGAACTGCAGCGTGCAGCTGGGGACTGCTGGGATGGCAGCGAAGGTTCTTGCCTCCCATGCAGGAGGCCCCCAGTCGGTTCCGCCGAGTGCGGCCCCACATCCATCTGTGTGGAATGAAACTCTGTCAAAAAACTAATGATGCAGAACTATGGAGACAGCTCTGTGCCCACCCCCTTCTCTCTGTCTCTGTCTCTGTCTCTCTCTCTCTCTCTCTCACCTTCTCTCAAACAATAAAATAAATCTTTAAAAAAAGATATGAGGAAACAAAGAGGTCTAGTAAGAAGCTCTATGCTCATTGATAAATTAACTGGCATTTAATTAGTTACCAATAATTGTTGAATGAATCAATCAATTTATAAGGCATTGCAAATGTGGCATTGGAAGTATGGAGGAAAGAGAACCCAGTTCTGGTTGGGGGCTTCATAGCAGACATCCTATTCCAAGCAGTCTTTGTGACTGAGAAGGATTTCAACAGGTTATGAGTGGAGGGAGAATCAGTCTAGTCCAAGCCAAGAGAACACTGAAGAAAGCCAGAGTTTCACCAGGCATAGTTTGTCTTTGGCGGAAATGTGAGAATTGAGGCTGGAAAGCTCACTCATGCTGGCTGCTTAGGACCCAGGCTCCAGGCTCCAGGCACTTCTTGTTCCACGTGCAAGAGCTGGGAGTCGGGGGACAGGTGTTAAGGAGAGGACTTACCAGAGCCTTATGACTCCTTTTCATTTTATTATTTGTAGGTTTTAATCTTTAGGATCCTACGTGTCTGGGTGTGTTGTTGTTTTTTTTAATATTTTTTAAAAACTACATATTCTCTGGTCATAGAATTTAATATGGCGGTAATACTGTGGGCTTGGACATCATATTCTTTTCATCATAGACACTTTTATTATATGACTCGGTTGATGCTATTGGTGTCTTGCTGTATGCTAGAGATATCCCATTGTAATGTCAATTTTATAGAGAGAGCAGTGAACAGTCCATTTGGGAAGCAGATTAGTTTTGCATTTTTCAAACACAATCTTTTCATTCTGATAGGAAGGATACTTTTGATTTGGGCATAATATTATTTTACAGCAAAGTGTAACCTTGACGTACATTCTGAAGTATTTATACTAGTTTACCCTGTATGTGCACTATTTTATCTCCATAATTATACTGAGTGGGGCAGATTTTCTTTTAATGGCATTTAAGAATACACTTAACTAAAAATATCCACTAAAGTGCACGTGGGTTCTGTTATCTTAAAGCCAATGAATGATCCTGGCAGCTTCTCTATTTTTCTAAATTTTAGGATTTGCCTCACACTCATCAGAAATATCCAGACTTTCAAATTTACAATATCCATTCAGACTTTAAATGCCCTTGATTAATAAAAATACATGTGACAGCAAAGTCTCGCTCTGCTTTTAAGCTGTGAGGGAGAACATAAAATGATTATGGCTTGCAGTAAATGTTATTATGGCCCTGAGATGTTTCCTGAGGGATTCAGCAATCTCCTGCACTTTCCTTATGACTGACCCTCTCTCCTTGAGAAGCACACAGGCAAGAGAGCTGCAGAGGCAAGACCACCGTGGGGTCACCTGTCATGGCGCTGACAAGGCTTTGATAGAAAACCTAATTTACAGTTCAGGAAGCACATCCATTATCCTTCCGATTCTAAAATAGAGCATCCATCAGCAAAATGATAAAGGAAAGTGCTTAAGAATTATGAAAGTCAAGGACTATTTCATATCATAAAGTCACAACCCTTTCTGAATATTACTGTAAATTATAGCAGAGTCTAATGATATTCATGTGTTCTGTTCTCTGAAAATTAGTATACCAACTATTGATAATCTAATAATCATGGATTAACTATTGACTCGCTTTTACACTTTGGTAGATGATGTCAATATTCAGATATTTCTTTATGAAATAGATGTGCAGCAGGACATTGTTAAAAGAACTTAAATAATGAATTTTTTTCTGTTCACATACATTAAAAGTACAGAGGATTTTTTTCTAATCAAACTTCAGTTGGCAATATTATTATTTTATTTCTCTGTCATTCCCGACTTTTGTTTCTCCAGTTATTCTCAAATAATAAATGGCAAGGGGGAAAAAATCCTAGAATGTATTTTTAAACTCTACTGTCCTCTTGAAGTGCACATAAACTCTTTAAAGTATCTGTATAAAAACCTTGGATTTTCATCTTAAAAGGAGTACTCTATATAACTGTGATCATAAATTTCATTGCAATAATGGCCTATTATAGTAATTGGTGATATGGAGTAGATAATTTGAATTTGTCTAGCATTCTTTTAATATTTTTTATACTGGAATCAATAATTAATCTTATATTTATAATAGACTATTAAAATACAATTTGAGATTTGATGCTTTGAAAGCATAAATATTAAAACATTTGCTTTGTGGTCTAGTCTAGTTAAAATTCAGGGTTATCCTTAACTTACATTCATATTTAGAGACAGAAGACTGAAATAAGCCATAATTTACATTGCCTATACCAATTTATTACTGGTTTTAAAACTAATTGTTCTCTCTATCTTGGCTATATTTTAATGGATTGTGCTTAACTTATTTCCTTTGTGTCTCACAATTTTATTTTAAATATGAATTAATATTTAAGATACAAATAAGAACAAAATAAGAAAAGTTTCAATAGTCTAAAGGCTCAGGAATCTAAACTTTTATATTCATATATATGTCACATATCTGTCTATCTATCTATCTATCTATCTGTCATCTATCATCAAATCTATCCATCTACGAATCCATCCATCCGCCCACCCACCCAACCTACCTACCTACCTACCTACAGACTTATAGAAGACTTTCAGGAGTGCTATAGAAGAATAAGTAATGTTATTTAATGCTCATGTGTTTTGTATACATACATGCATGTATGTATGTATGTATGTATGAATTTTTTCATTTGGTTTATTTGCACCATTGCTAAGCTGCTTCACTTGGTAAGGAAGAAAGCTAAGCTAAAGTTTCCCACTATAATGATAGATTTGCTTATTTCCCTTAGCTGTTATAAATTTCTCACTTACATATTCAGGTGATTTCATTAGGCGCATAATGTTCAGGATCATTATATCTTCCTGGTGACTAACTTTTATCATGCAGTGACCATTTCTTTCTCTGAAAATATTTTTATTTTTTTCTTAAAGTCTATTTTGTCAGATATAATTATGCCAGTTTTTGTTTAATGTTTTCCTGGGATATATTTCTCATCTTTTACTTTAATATTTTTAATTCCTCAGTTTTCTGTTTTTGTTTGGTTTTGGGTTTTTTTTGGTGGATCTTGAAAACAGCCTGTAAACTTTTTTTTTTTTTTTTTTTTTTTTTTTTTTTTTTTTTTTTTTTTTTTTTTTTTTTTTTTTTTTTTTTTTTTTTTTTTTTTTTTTTTTTTTTTTTTTTTTTTTTTTTTTTTTTTTTTTTTTTTTTTTTTTTTTTTTTTGGTTGTTGTTGCTGCTTTAATCTTACTCATTCTGACAATTTTGGGAGAAATTTAACTTGTTTACATTTATTGTGATCATTGATTTATTTAGATTTATTTCTACTTTATTATTTAAGAATTTTGTTTTTCTCATTTGTTTGTCATTTTTATTGTTATCATTTTAATTGATTATTTTGTTACTTATTCTATGGTTATTCTCTTTTTTGGTGGGACTTATACACACTCTATTTTTTTATTCATTACACTTGAATTTTTACTATGCGTATTTACCTAAATAAAATCTGAATTTAAGTTACTTAAACTTTTATATCCAAGAATGTTGGGAATGTTAGATTATTTAAACTATGATCACCAATCTCAAAATTATATCCTATTCTTCTCTAGGTTTTTAGTTTTGTCTTTTTTATTAAACCCACAAATGAGACATTATTATTTAAAATAGGTAACTGGATATGTATGTATGTTTAGTATTGTATTTGCTTGCCATTCCTATTTGCATCTCAGACCACTCTTCTGAAATCATGTTACTTCTTAAGGAACATACTTTACCACTCACTGCCTTTAATGAAGTTCTCTTGGCATTAACCTCTATATTCATGCAAATGTATTACTGTCATTCCTGCAAGATAAGTTTTCTGGGTATGTAATTTTAGGATAATTGTGATTGCCTCTCAGAACTTCAAAGAAATTACTCAATGATCTAATTTCTGTTGGTGAGAAGTCTGCTATTAGTCTAATTACTGTTCATTTTTTTATTTGTCTTTTTTCTCTGAATGTTTTTATAATTTTCTTGGGGTATTTTAAATTAAGCAGTTTTGCTTTGATATTGAGGTATAGATTTCTTCTCACCTAATGAAGGACAATGGGTTTCATCAAATAAATACTGCCTTAGAGGTTCACCGTTGCTTTAATGGGACTTTTTAAAATGATTTTTAAGAAAATTATAGTGTCTATGTTTCCACTTTTTTCATTTGTATGTAACTAGGTCTTAGTGATTATTGAGGTAATAGAAGTAGAAAGTAGGATTGGTGGTATCTTCTAAAGTCCTAGACTGAACCACCTCCTACAGAGTTAATGGCATCTTAGAGCAATCACAGAGACTAGATTTCTCTTGTACTCTTCTTGTACACTTCTATAAAATTATGCTAAAATTAATTATCAATGTGAAATAATCCAATACAGTAAAGGAGAAACACATAACATGGACACTCATAGCTGCTGGCATCACCACAAGATAAAATGGGCAATGATTTCAAAAAATACAGAGAAATTTTATTTGGAATAAAGAGAATACCTATCAGGAACATGTTGACAGCAAAATACGTCCAAAAAATAGTGTATTTGCTTATTATGTTATTAATGAAATACTTATTGGTCATTACTGTGTATGAAACGTATCTCAGAAGAGATAAATGAAACCCCTGCTCCCCTTTAAGGACTCTAGCAGCGAAATATGACAATTGTACAAATAAACACACTTCAGAATAGGATAAAATGAACTGCTGCAGGAGGTCAGGGAAGGAGAAACTACTGCTAGTGTGAATTGATGGTAGAAAGGATTCATGAAAGCCATTTGCATAATATTTTGGATTTGCTGCAAAGATAGGCATGTGCAGGGTCACAAAGGTGTAAAAACATAACAAGTTTTCAGTAAATATTTAAATTAGATTGTTAAAAAGCAGTGGCACTCCTATTGAGGCATGGCAGATAAATGGAATGTGTTTACTTCCAGTTCATTATTAGCTCCACTGTAATAACAGAAAGGGATCATTTTTAGAAAGTATAAACTTATGAAAGTATGGGAATGACTACTAAAGCAAGATCATTTGGGAAGCTATGAAGTTTCTGGGGGTGTAACTGAGTTAGCAGACCAAAGAAGTCTAAATTAACAAGTAGTAAAGGGGCACAGGATATTGGAGGAAAGCCTCACTCACGAAAGAACACAAAGAGAAAAATCCAAACAATCTTTTTTGTAGTTACATGCAAAGAGCAAGATAAAACTTGGAAAACATTTAATATTCTTGGAGAAATAAGAAGAGTATTATCCTCAAACAGGAAAAATAGATGGAAAGTTATTCCTTTAACTGCTAGATGAGAGCAACCCAGTGAGACAAGAATGGAAAGGCCTGCACAGTCCACTTGATCCCTGGGCCTTGAATTCCAAGTGCTTGAGGAACCACTGAAGGCATCTGAGCCAGTGGAGACCTGACTCAGAACTTGGCCTGAGGGTCCCAACAACACAAAGAATGAGTTAGGGGTAACAAGGGTTAAGATGAAAATCTTACAGTGAAAGAACAGAAGGTCAGTCAAGAAGGGCTAGTGAGAACAGAGAAGGACAGACTTAGGAGAAAAATTGTCAGGAAAAGGGAAAGAATAAAATAATGTAGACACAAGAAGTGAGATGTTAAAAGTGTTGAGTCATATAGACTTTGAGAGTTAATCTCAGTTGTAAGCTTTTGAATGTGGGGTATCGGAAATTGCTGATCTTGGCTGTTGCAGAGCCAGTTGGTCTCTGAAGGCTGAGACGTGAACAGTGAGTCTGGCAGCATGGAGGACACTGGTGACCTTGTAGAGAGCAGTTTTGGTGGAAGGGTGGACGTGAAAGCCACTGGCATGGAGTTAAAGACCAAGCAGGGAGGAACTGGAGATGACACAGAAGGCGCTTACTGGAAGTTTTCCCACACAGGATCCTAGGTAGTGTCATTGAGAGACAGTGGAGAAGTTCTGCATGATTTGGGTTTTCCAGCTGGGTGGCAGAGAGCATGCTAATAATAGAAGAGTCTTACAAAACTTTACTATGATTTGTATGCATCACCATAGGGAACAAGCTTGCTTTTTAAAATACACAAACTGTTCCCAATACACATATGTACACACATCCTAAGAGCATGTGTACTTTAAAAACAGGTGCACGTATTAAAAATGCCAACTAGTTTCTTGCTAGTTTTTATACCATGGAAAAATAAACAAATTCAGATCTTTTTGTATATTTGTCTAGTTTTACAGATTGTCATTGATTAGATTAGACTGAAATCTTGTTTTAGGCCTTAATAAGAATCAGCGTATGAATGCAATGACAGACCCTTGCTTCTTGCTGGAAAAATTTTAAAAAGATAACAAGTGTAATTTGATGGCATCAGATGATCTTAATCAAGGTAGAACTCTCCTTTAAAAAAAAAATTTATATATATAAATATATAAATAAATATATAAATATATATATATAAGTATAATCCACACCAAAATTCATTCTTTTGTTACTTTTTGTTTCGGTCATTAGGTAAGTGCTCAATTTTCATTAATTTAAACAATCAAAATCATTTCCTTTCTAAGCATTTGAGTGTTTGTCATATTTATTATCAGCATGTAGTAGATGTGAATGGAAAATATTTTTGATAAGTGAGTGTTTTTTCTAAGGGGCTCATTGAAAGCAGATTGAAACGAGATCTAGCCTCGGTGACTGACAGGCTTAGACCTGCTCTCAGATGCAAGGTCGAAGGCTTCATCTAGGAATCTGCATGATGTTGTCAATTAAAGTTGCTAACTTGGCCAGAATCAATAGAGCAGCTAGCACTCCTCTGGACACATCTGGTTTAAGTGTTTACCTGAAAACATTTAATTGTGTTTCTTCCATAATGAAGTCTTTTTTAAGATTTATCCATACATCATGAATAGTTAAAAGTAAAAAGTAAAATGACAGACACGTGTGTACTGCTTGGTAGCTATGGAATTGCTTTTACACACATTGGTTTTTGACACAGTTTCATGTGTCAATATGATAATATTGTGTATATGAGTTGTTTTTGCTGGATTTTTATTGGGATATTTGGAAATCATGGCCTGGCATGGGAGAAAAGCAGGCTGTTCCCTTTACAGAGGGGTCGGGTTCTGTTGCGCATAGAGCTTCTGTGTTGCCTCACTGTATCCCTTTCACTCTCCATTTGAAGCCTGCTAAATGAAGCCTTCCATCTGTACTGCCCTTGGGTGGGAGGTTCTAGTCAGCTCCAGCTGCTATAACAAAATACCACAGGCTGGGCGGCTAACCAACAGAAATTTACTTCTCACGGTTCTGAGGCTGAGAAGTGTGAGACTAGGGTGCCAGCCTGCTCACGTTCGTATGCTTTTCCAAAGACTTAATGTCCTTTGACAGCTGTAAATGTGGAGACTAACTAATTACATAGCTGATCTGAAATGCTTATAACAAAGAGTGGAGAAGAGGTTTAACCATAAAAGATAACATCAGTTCACATAATACACATTCTTTTCAAATTATATGCACATCAGATTTTGATGTTAAACAATGTGTTTCAGTGTTTATTATGATATTGGTGATGTTTTATCTTCATTTCGATTTCCCAAACAACTTAACACAGATTTATGTATCAGCTGTGTCTTCCTTGCCTAACAAACGTTCTGTGATGTAGCTAATTAGTATAAACCAGTATTCATGATTATATATTTTGACATTGAAAAGGTCCTTAGAAGTTACCTAGCCTACCACCTTTGCTTGTAAGCAGCAGGAAACAGGTACAGAGAAATTTTAGGATGTTTAAAGTTACTATTAATACAAGTTTGGCCTTTGATTACTTTATGATCAAAGATGGACCTAGGTTTTGTGAGGCTTGAGGCTTATATATTATTAATTTGGGAAGTGCCTTTTAAATGAATACACAGTTATTAATAGATACAAAATTTAATATTAACTTAGAATGAGAAAAAATTAAGAATCTGGCAAATACCACAAATATAATAAAATCCAGAAATTGGCATTTTTAGTATTAAACTCTTAAAGATCTCAACAATACTTTTCTATATGTATTGATGAGCTGCATACTTTTTGATCTTCTCTTTATGGCAGCAATTGTGTGATGTCATTTTCTATGGAAAACAACTCTCCTGTAGCATCTTCACTTTGACGGTTTAGAGAAGTTTTTGCTCCGTCTCTAGCTTGCCCTTAGCTGTATGTCCTTTTCAGGCCTGTGAGCCTTGTGTGTCCTGGGGGAACCACCTCCTCTGATGCCCCCCAACAAGTGCGCCTCAAGCCCCTCCACCCATGAGGTCCAAGAGAGTGTCCTGACACAGTAGAATGGGTGGAACCTGGGACACAGGTCAATAGGGCAGTAGTGCTTGCAACCTACCAGCCTGCCTTGGTCCCAGTTCAGAGTGGAATGGTGACCAGACTCCAACTCCCTCACATGGGCTGTCCCTGTGTCTCCAGAAAGAGGCCATACACAAGTGAGGGGCCCCAGAGTGTGAGCTTCATTAATTCCATTGTCTGTCTGCCTCTGCCTATAGAAAATCCTTTGCAAAGAGCCAAAAGCTGTTTTCCTTGTTACTAAGAATTTCAAACATCCGAACTGACCTGCTAAGTACCCAGTTAGAATCCATGAAAGCAAATACTAAGTTAAAACAGACTTTTGTGTCTAACCTATGTCTCCCCAGGCCATATCTCTCTGAAGGTGTGTGAAGTTAGCATGAAATCAATCAGAAAGCACTTATTTCTCTGGCTCAGTTTTCCGCACATTTGCACAAACCTGCTCCCCTTGAAGTATCTCTATCCTCAAGCCCTCGGTAAACCAGCAAAGCAAACCCCTGTGGGTCCTTGGGTTTATTATTTGGTCATGAGACTTCATAGGGAAATATTTTATTTTGTATTTTTATTTTAGAGGTTGATCTAAAGTCTCATCTTCACATATTCTGGGGCACCTTGAAGATGACGACCTTATAACTGAATACTAGTACATAATTCAATTGGTTTTTGTTTGAAAGATGATGTTCCCTGCACTTGCCTTGAACTCTGGGAAAATAAGGAGGATATTCCCCTCCTTCCTCCCTGCCTCCCTCCTTTCTTCCCAGCCACTTCCCTCCCTTCTTTTCTTTCTCTCTTCCCTTCTTTCTTCTTTCCTTCTGCCACACATTTGTGATCAGCACATCCTTTGGACCTAACACTATTTGAGTGACAGCAGACCCTGTTCTTGGCCTCAGCACATACAATCTTAACATGTAAAATACGCATTTGCAACAATTGCAGGCGAATGGTGTGACAGTTTGTTATACAAGTGAAGATTTTCAGTAATTTTAAGGGAGGAAATGGGTGCGAGCATCAAGTTGTCACACAGTAGAGTTGGCATAGCCATGCTGAATCTAAATAAGCAAGTCAGCCCAGTGTTCATGGTGCAAGTTCTGGTTCACTTTCAGTGGAACAGCTTCTGCCTGTCCAAGTAATGTGAAGATTGAAAGTAGAATGTGTCACGTTTTTCTTGTTTACATACATGATCTAGGGATCTGTTTTGCTTTCTTTTACTTAAAGATTTGTTTTACTGTTTTTGACAGAGAGAGAGAGAGAGAGAGAGAGAGAGAGAAAGAGAAAGAGAAAGGGGGAGGCCCAGAGCAGTCTCCATAGTTGTAAGTCACTACCGTGTTTCCCCAAAAGTAAGACATTCCCCGAAAATAAGACCTACTTACAGTTTTGCCTCTTGCTGAAATACATATAAGGCATCCCCCCAAAAATAAGACCTAGTGCATCTTTGGGAGCAAAAATTAATATAAGACATTGTCTTATTTTCGGGGAAACAGGGTATAAGACACTGTCTTATTTTTGGGGAAACAGGGTAGTGTTCAAAATAGTTTCATTTCAGAGGTGGGCGCCTGGCCACATAGGGTGGGAACCAGGCAGGGGGCCTCCCACATGAGAGGCATGCCCAAGCAGGAACCAAACTGGGGTGGGAAGCACACCAGAACCGGGACAGGGACTCGATCCTCAGACTCCTGGGGCTGTAATGCCAGCGCTCAACTCTCTGAGCCATCCCTGCTTCCCCTGTTTTGCTGTTATGGTGACCTGAGTGTTATAAACCTAAAGAGCATCTGCCTCACTTTTATTTGGTTTATTTACTTAACAAATACGTATAAAGCACTTATTACATGCCAGGGACTATACTAGGTATTTTACAAATATCAGTTCATTATGTCCATATATTTTAGTTATATTGTGATAAAAATCACTCAATACAATGATGGAAGTCTAGGAGAATACATCTTTTGCTTTTATGAAGTCACTCAAATTTCAAATACCCTGTTGAATATGAGGTCCCTTGTGTAAAAAAAAATATTCAAGAAAATCTAAGTAGCAAATGTTTGAATGTATTGACTTTTTCCAACAAAAATTACTTTTCTTCTTCAGTCTTTAAACCAAGAAATTACACAGGTAATAGAAATAGGGCATTAAAATAGTTCTTATGATTATATTTCATGTATTCAAGGAGCTAGAGGAAACACCTTACATTTTAATAGAGATATTGATAGTATAAAAAGATATAAATCTAACTTAAGAGATGAGAATAGCAATGTCCTGAGTGAAAAATACATTAGATATTATTAAAGACAGATTAGTACTGCAGAAAAAATGATTAGTAAACTTTAAGACAGTAATGGAAACTATCCAAAAGGAAACACTGAGAGAAAATAGAATTAAGGAAAAATAAAAAGATAATGAACAAGCTGTGAAACAACTCAAAGTGGCCTACTAAATTTGAAGTTGAAGGCAGTGAGAGGGAGAATAGTAGATAAAATTATTTAAATATATTTTTATTTATTTTTATTTTTGACAGAGAGAGAGAGAGAGATACAGAGACAGAGACAGAGAGAGAACTGAACTGGGGGAGCTCCCAGTTCAGCATATGGTTCCGCACGGGCCGGGGCCGGGATTCGATCCCTGGTCCCCGGCGCTGCAAAGTGAGCGCTTAACCCACTGAGCCATCCCGGCTTCCCCAGATAAAATTATTGAAGAGATGATGGCTGAAAATTTTCAAAAGTTGGTAAACCAGAAACCCTCAGATCTAAGAAGTTTAGTAAAACCCAAGCACGAGAAACGTGAAGAAAGCTGCACCCAGAATTATTTTGAGCCAATTGCTTAAAATAAGTAAAATCTTAAGAACGGATCTAACAAAAATGATGAGTTGTGCATAGAAGTAAGAAGATTAGCGTGACCTCAGAATTAAACTAAAGCATGCCACAGAACAGTGACGGACCGTCTTTAAAGCACTCAAAGAAATTACCAACCTATAATTCTTTACCCTGAGAAAATACATTTTTTAATTGGGTTGAAATTCAAACTTTTTCAGGCACACATAAGTTCAGAATTTTTCTCACCAGCAGGCATTCACTAAAGGAAATGTTAAAAGAAGTCCTTCAAACAGAAGTAAAATGAAAACACAGGGCAACTTGGATCTACACAGAGAAATGAAGAAACCAGAAACAGAGGGTTACTACAGTAAATATACTTCATCTTTCTAATTATTTTAGATAATATCTAATATTTTCTGAATTTACAAATGCTATTTAAATCTTTAAAATGAATCCACTATTTAAAATTTTAAAATAGCAATGCAGTATAGGATTTATGACATATATAGAAGTAAAATCTATGGTGACAATAGCAAAAGTTCCAAAGGAGACAAAATGAAGTGCACCTGGGTAAGGTTTTTATATACTATACCTGATGAGTATCTTACTATCACTTGAAAATATACAGGGACATATTAAAAATGGTTACTCTAAACCTTAAAACAATTATTTTTTAGCATCTTTTTTTTTTTTTTTTTTTTTTTTTTTTTTTTTTTTTTTTTTTTT
>PVKE010013975.1:10315-28251 GCA_004027555.1 Craseonycteris thonglongyai | reverse complement strand
AATTTTTAATGAAGAACCCCCTCTCCCCCAGTCAATGGTGTCCCGCTTTACCAATGTTAAAATCTGGTCACCTTATATTACACACAGTAGATAATTTTGGATATTTGACATAGAATTGATACCTGTAGACTTGAATAGTATCTAAAATAATGAAAAAATTAGCAAAGTTCTTGTTATTTTGAACCTGAGAGAAATTATCTAGAATTATTACCACCCATGGGCAAAAGCCAATGTTGTCAATGGGTAAAATTCACCTACTGAGGCACAGTAGTCTTCCAGATCATCTGGCTATTCTCTAATACAAATATATATTTCTTAAGATTTATTTTATTGTTTTTGACAGAGACAAACAAAGACAGAGAGAAGTGGTAGGGCCCAGAGCAGTCTCCATAGCTGTACGTCATCAGTTTTTGACATGGTTTTGTTCTCCACAGGTGGGCAGGGTGCCGTGCAGGGCAGGAACTGGGCTAGGGGCCTCCAATATGGGAGGCATGCCCCCTCGAGCCAGGGGTCATACTGGAAGGTGAGAACTGAACTGGGGGCCACCCACATGGGAAGCACACCCCAGTTCAGCATATGGGTCCACATGGGCCAGGGCCAGGGCCAGGACTTGATCCTCAATCCCTGGGGCTGCAAAGCAAGCGCTTAACCCTCTGAGCCATCTGGCTTCCCCACAAACATTTATTACATGAAAGTTTAATACTCTGCCTTCTTGCAAAAAAAAAAAGACTAGCATGGTAAGCCAGGATGGCTCATGTGCTGAACTGGAATGTGGCCCCAGTTCAGTTCTTGCCAGGGCAAACTAGGAGGCCCTGGGTTTGGCCCCCAGCTCATGGGGACATGCCTCCCATGTGGGAGGCCCTGGGCCCAGTTCCTGCCTTGTGCGGCCCCCCGCCCACCTGTGTGAAATGAAACCATCTCGAAAACTGAAGATGCACAACTACGGACTGCTCTGAGTTCTCCCCCTTCTCTCTGTCTCTCTCTGTCAAAAACAATACAATAAATCTTTCAAAAAAAAAAGTAAAAAAAAAAAGAATAGCATGATTGTGATATATTAACTAGATGTCACTTTACTGATCAACAAGGCCACTTAATTTTATTAATTCTGATTATGACTTTCAGTTGTCATCTGACAATAGCAAATGAAAGTGTAGTTTATAAAATTTTTTGAGCTACAATGTGGTCCATAAACAGAAACACAGAAATAGCTCTTAGCAATTTGAAAACTGTTTTAAAGTCATTTATTTTTAAGATTTTATTTTACTGTTTGAGAGAAGGTGGAGGTGGGTAGAGAGGAGAGGGAAGGGCCCAGAGCAGTCTCCATAGTTGTATATCATTAGTTGTGACATGGTTTCATTCCACAGAGATGAATGTGGTGCCATAAGAGATGGGAACCAAACCGGAGGCCTCCCACATGAGAGGTGAGAACCTTCGTCACCCAGCCATCCCAGCAGTTACCAGTTGCATTGCAGTTTAGCATACGGGACTGCATGGGCCAGGGGCTGGGAACTGAACTCTGGACCTCCTGATGGTGAGGTAAATGCTTAACTGCTGAGCTATCCCAGTATCCCCTGAAAACTGTTTTAAAAATAAATTATATAGGATAATTTATAGAGTTTTCAATGTTCTGTTATAATCATAGGATTAATACATGTGAAAAGTATATATATTTCATATATAGCCAAAAAGCTTTGGCTATAAAGTATATATATAATACATGAAAATGGATAAACATTACTAGTTTTATAGGTCATAATTTCAGAATAGATTATGTTTTTAATATTTTAACTTTTTATTAAAGCATAACATACTCATCTACATATAATAAAGTATACATATGTTGTTTTTTGTTAAATTTATTAGGGTGACATTGGTTAGTAAAAATTACATAGATTCCAGGTACACAGTTCTATAGTACCTCATCTACGTGTTCACCACCCAGACTCAGTTGTTCTCCTTCCATCACCACCACATATTTAGCTCCCCCTCCCTCAACTCTCACTCCTTTCCCCCTTTCCCCTCAGGTAACCACCAAACCACTATATTCATGAGATTTTCTTTGTTGCTTTCAGTTTTATATTCCATACATGAGTGAAGTCAGATGATTCCTAGCTTTTTCTGTCTGGATTATTTTGCTTAGCATGGTGATCTTAAGTTCCATCCATGTTGTTGCCAATGTAAGTGTTTCATCTTTTCTTATAGCTGAGTAATATTCCACTGAATATATTAAAGGGCACTTTGGTTGTTTCCATGACTTGGCCACCATGAATAGTGCTAACAATGACCACTGGGGTACATGTTTTTACAAACTAAGGTTTTCAAGTTTTTTGGGTAGATGCCCAGAAGGGGGATTGCCGGGCTATATGGTAGCTCTATTCCCAATTTTCTGAGGAAATTTCCATACTGTCTTCCATGGCGGTTGTACCAATTTGCATTTCCACCAGCCTCTCTAGCACATATTGATTGTCCCTTGTCTTGTTGATAATAGCCATTCTAGCAGGTGTGAGGTCACTGTGGTTGTAATTTGCATTTCCCTAATAGCTAATGATGTTGAGCATTTTTTCATATGTCTGTATACCTTCATAGGTAAAGTGCCTGTTTAGTTCTTCTGCCCATTTGTCAATTGGATTGTTTTTTTGTTGTTGAGTTGTACAAGTTTATATATTTTAGATATTAGCCCCTTATCAGAGGCATTGTTTGCAAAAATTTTCTCCCAATTGGTTGGCTGCCTTAAATCTTGAACTTGATGAATTTAAATAAGTGAACATACATACAACAACCACCCAGCTGATTAAGCATCTTTCATGCTTCTGCCCAGGTGCCACTCCCAAAAGTAACCAATCTTTAACTTCTATCATCATAGATTACAGTTTTACCTCTTTTTGAACTTTATCTAAATGAACCATACAGGATATACTCCTTTGTGCCCAGCATCTTTTACTCAGCATTGTCTGTTCAGTTTATCAATGCTGTTGCTTAAAGCAGTTTATTCTTTTACACGGCTATATACTGTATTGTATGTTTATTCTATAATCAATCCATTCTGCTGTTAAGGGACTAAGTTGTTTACTGTTTTTAACTATTACAAAGACACTGTTATGAACGTTCTTATATATGCATATATGTACTTCCCTAGAGGTGAAACAGCTGGGTCATAAGGTATGTGTATACTCAACTTTAGTATATACTGCTGAACAGTTTTCCCAAGTGGTTTTACCAATACATATTCTCAACATCAGTGTAAGAAAGTTCTGGCTACTCCACAAGCTCAGTCATAAATAAACATTTTTATAATTTCATGAGCCATTTGGTAGAGGTGAAGTGGTATCAATCACATTGTGATTTTAATCTACATTTCCCTGATAACGATTTTGAGTAACTTTTCATACACTTATTGGCTGTGTGTTATCTTCTTCCCTGAAATGGCTGTTTAAGACTTTTACCCATTTTTTAAAGTGGGTTGTCCTTTAAAAAAAAAATTATTTGTAGGAGTTCATTATATATTCTAGATACAATCCTATGTCAAATATACATAGTGTAAAATGTCTTCAGGGGAAGCCGGGATGGCTCAGTGGGTTAAACACTCACTTTGCAGCCCCGGGGACCGAGGATCAAATCCCGGCCCTGGCCCGTGTGGACCCATATGCTGAACTGGGGAGTGCCCCCAGTTCAGTTCTTGCCGGGGTGAGAACCCGGCCCAGTTCCTACCCTGTGCAGCCCCGCACCCACCTGTGGAATGAAACTATGTGGAAAAACCAATGATGTGCAACTCTGGAGACTGTTCTGGGCCTTCCCCCTTCTCTCTGTCTCTGTCTCTGTTATCTCTCTCTCTCTGTCAAAAACAATAAAAATCTTAAAAAAAAAAAAAAGTCTTCTGTCATATGTGGCTTGCCTTTCCATCCCTTTAATGATATCTATAATTAATAGCAATTCTTAATTTTAATTAAGTATAATCAATCAATCTTTTCATTTATGGTTATGATATTTGTGTCCTATTTAAGAAATCATTGCATATTGTAAAAATATAATGATATTTTACTGTTTTCTTCTAAAAGTCTCTTTGCTTTACCTTTTAATATTTATATCTATGATCCACTTGGAATTGGTTGTACTGTATTATGAGGCTGAAGTCAAAGTTCATTGCTTTTTATATGGCTACCCAATTGACCCAGCAAGGAATGTTTGTTTTCACCCCAAAACATTAAGTCTCAGAGACATTCACTTTTGGAAAAATGGAGTAAGTGCACTTTTCCATATTCCTCCTACTAAGTTCAGCTAAAAACCCTAGATATTATATATATTTTAAAACGCATGGGATGCTGGGATGGCAGGTTGAGTGCTTGCCTTGCAGCTGCAGGGTCCAGGAATCAAGTCCCATGAACCCATATGCTGAATTGGGGAATGCTTCCCATGTGGAAGGCCCCAGTTCGGTTCCTGCCTGGATTGTGCTTCCCATGTGAGAGGCCCCTGGTTCAGTTCTCGCCCTGTGCGGCCTGCAACCACCTGTGTGGAATGAAACTATGTCAAAACTAATGATGTGAGGCTGTGGTGACTGCTCTGGGCCTTCCCCCTTCTGTGTCTCTGTCTCTCTCTGTCGAAAGAAAAAAAGAGAGAGAAAAGGAAGAAGGAACTTTAAAATACACACACACAAGAAGCCTAAAAGGTGCAGAAAAGAAGGTAGACCAGCTAGAGGTAGTGGAACCCAGGAACAATACAACAGTGAGTTCTCTGGGCTTTCTTTTTTGCCCCATAGATCCCAAATTGGGTATCAGAGAGGTCAATAACCTGAAAATGACAATAGGAGCAGACCAAAAAAAAAAAATCCCTATGTCATTTTTGGATTAGTTTTGATTCACCCATTTTTCTCATTATGTGTTATAATTTTCTGCCTCTTTCCATGATTAGTGATTTTGCACTGAATGCCAGACATTGAGAATTTTACCTGTTGTGTGTTGGATATTTTTGTATTCCTATAAATATTCTTAAGCTTTGTTTTGTGATTTGGTTAAGTTATTTGGAAACAGTTTGATCCTTTTGGTTCTTGCTTTTTAAGCTTTGTTAGGTATGACCCAGAGCATATTTAGTCTAGGGTTAATTTTTCCTTACTACTGAGGCAAGATCTTTCTTAACACAGTAGACTCTCAGTTAACTGGCACTAATGAGGATTGGCAGATGCCAGATAAGAGTAGACTCTCTGTTAATCAGAACTTAAGTGACCAGCAAAATCTGAAGAAACCAGCATATTTTGCTGGTTAATGGAGAGTCTACTGTACTACCCAATGTCCCCTGAATTACGAAGTTTTCTACTCTGGCTGGTGCAACCAAGCATCATGCTCAGCCCTCTGAGGTGTGAGTACTGTTCCCTCTAATCTTTTCAGGTAGTATTTTTCTTAGTCTTGGGTTGTTTTCTAGCACACATGTATTGAACACTGTTTAACTGAATATTCAAAGGAGATCCTCTGCAGATCTCCAGAGTTTTGTGTGCATTTCCTTCCTTTCCATTACTCCTCCCAGAAAATTCTGACTATCTTGGCTTTCCCAGACTCTTAGCTCTACCTCCATAACTCAGGGAGATCACTGAGCTCTATCTGGACTCCTCCTTTCTGGACCACAGACTAAAAATGTTCTCCAGGGTGTAAGACAGGACACTTGTAAGGCTCATTTCATTTGTTTTCTTTTTCTCCTTGGTGATTACTGTCCTTCATTGCCTGATGTTAAATGTAAACAGAACCATTATTTCACATATTTTATCTGGCTTTTTAGTTGTTTTAGGTAGGAGAGTATATCTGCCCCCTGTTACTCTATCTTGGCTAAAAGCAGAAATTATTTTACTGTAATTTTAACCTACATCAATATGTTCTTTGCTCAGAGAGGGTTAAGAACTAATATCACGGTGTCCTACTTCAAACCTGCAATAGATTTAAAAAATTTTCAGGTTACTTAATTAAATATTCACTAAATATTATATGTGTCCTATGTAAAAGACACTGGGTCAAGTCTTTTGAGGTTTAAAAAATGAGCTTTGATCTTATAAAAGTACAAAAATACTCTGTACACATAGACACATATAGGTGTAACTTTTATACTCTAGGCACAAAGGAAGATGAAAAAGAAATTAAAGACACAATAGTCCATGCCCTCAAAGAGTTGAAAATCTAGTTGGAATAAGGTAATATAATATATATTAAACACTTAGAGAATAATAGGTTATACATTGTTGACAATGATTATAATTAAAGACCAGAGACAGACAAGGTATTCAATAATCAAAAGAGTCTTTGAATCTTTTGAGTTTGATCTAGTAATATAGCCAGTACATCCCTATCATAACATCAGTCTATAGCAATAAGCAATTATAATAGATTCAGGTTATCTTACAAAACCTAATTTTGACTGTTCGTTGTAGGAAGAGTGCAAACTAGGCTATTAAAATGTTCAAGGGCTGTCTGGAAAGTATCCAGCCATGTAACTGTTCTTGTTATATTGCCAATAGCTGGATCTTTTTCTGGACAGCCCTTATATAATCATGTGGCAGTATAGCTATAAAATAACATAACAGAGCACTAATTATATATTTGTTGAATAATTTTTATGAGTGTTCACTTTGTGACCCTGAAGTCTTATCCCTCTCCATTCTCCTCTTTCCTTCCACACTGTCAAGATATGATGATTTTCAATTCTTGTCATGTACTCCTTTACCTTTATTTCTTTGCAAATGCTATGGTTTCTTCCTGACACACTGATCTTCCCACAGCCCCTTTCAATTGTTACTTCTTCCCAAGAAGCACTTTCTGACCACTCCAGTCTTAATTAGGTATTCTTCCTGTGTATTTCCTCTATCAGAATACTTACCACATATTGTTGCACAATTGCCAGTTTATCTAACTGTATTTCCTATTAGACTATACACATTAAAGAGGCAGTGGCTTTGTCAGTCTCATTCACCCTGTCTCCTCAAAAATAGCACAGTGAGCACATAATGCGATGTATAGACAATGTAATGTAGAATTGTACACTGGAAACAATGTAATTGATATCAACTAATGTCACCCCAATAAATTTAACAACAACAACAACAAAAATATCACAGTGCCTAGCACAAACAGGCATTCGTTTGATGAATACACGAATAAGCAAGAAAACAAGCTGTGGGAATACATAAGATTGCTGACAGACCATATAAAGAATGAAGAGGCAGTAAGGTCAGAATGAGAAAAGAAGCCAGGAAAGAAGCTAGAGAAGAATGAGAGGAGAGAGCCTGGTGAATACAGTGTCAAAAAAAGTACTGGGAATGGACCACCGAAAATGAAAATGCCTTTTAGTTCATATAAAGAAAAACTTAAAAGAATGCATTTATTTGATGTGGCAAAAGGTATTTGATAACTTTTCTAAAGAAGTATCAAGGAAGTTCTGGGGACAGAGGCTAGAATTCAGACTTGAAGACCAAATGGAGGTGAGGAGGTAAATGCAGTGTAAGCAGAAATACAGGCTACTATTTCACAAACTCCCTCTAAAGAGAAGAAAAAGAATACTTAAGGAAACAGGGCCACATAAAGGGTTTATCTTATTTTATTGTGGAAGAAAAAGTTGTGTATGCTTAACAGAATAAGGAAAATATCCAGTAATGAAGAAAAGTTTTGATGATCCAATAGAGGACACACAGAATAAATTTAATTAAGAAAACAGATTTGACAACAGTGAAATCAGAACTGAATTTCCTAGAAAGTGCTTACGTGATAACAAAGGCTTAAGGAAAAATTGAATGGTGAAGAAGTTGAGATTAGTTTAGAATGAATATAATAAAACAGGATGCTGGTATAATTCAGTAGTTAAGCACCTGTTTCACAATCGTGAGGTTTGGGGTTCAGTTCTGTTCCCGGCCCAAGCAAACCTCATATGCAGAACTGCGGTGCAACTGGTAACTGCAGAGATGGCTTGGCAGCGAAGGTTCTCACCTCCCACGTGGGAAACCCTTAGTTTGGTTCCTGTCCTGTGCAGCCCCACATCCACGTGTGTGGAATGTAACCATGTCACAACTAATGATGTACAACTATGGAGACATGAAGACTGCTCTGGGAACTCCTCCATTCAACGCAAAGGGTAACCTGGTAACTGCTGGGATGGCTGGGCAAGTTATGAACCACGCTAAGCCTTGGTTGTCTCATTTATTATATGAGTGATATCAATCTACTTTGTAGAGTTGCGAGTGCTAGCAAGAATATATAACACATGTGTAGAAACACATAGTCCAGCGTAGTGTAGGCATACAATAATTATCATGCTTATGATTAATTAATTTATCCATTAAAAATTAATTTACTGTGCATTAAGGATACAAAATTGAGCAAGACAAAAATGGTCTCTGTCCTTAAGGAGTTCCTCTGTAATGAAAGAAATAGAAAAACAAAAAATAATATTTGTTGACAACATGAATTAACCTAGATGGTATTATGCTATGTGAAATAAGTCAGAGACAGACTAAATACCGTATGATCTCACTTAATATGTGGAATCTAAAGAACAAAATAAACTAAACAGAAACAGACTCAGATACAGAGAAAAAACTGATAGTTGCTAGATGGGAGTGGGTTTGGAGGGCTGAATGAAAATGGTGAAGGTATTAAGAAGCATAAATTGGTAGTTACATATAGTCACAGGGATATAAATATAACACAGGACTATAGTCAATAATATGGTAATAACTATGTACAGTGCCAGGTTGGTACTAGACTAATCAGGGGAATCAATTCATAAATTATATAAATGTCTAACCGCTATACAACTGAAATTAAAATAATATTGAATATCAACTGTAATTGAAAATAAAAATGGGAAAGCCGGAATGGCTCAGTGGGTTAAGCACTCGCTTTGCAACCCTGGGACCAAGGATCGAATCCTGGCCCCAGCCTGTGCGGACCCATATGCTGAACTGGGGTGTGCTTCCCATGCGGGAGGCCCTCAGTTTGGTTCTTGCCCCCCAGTTCAGCCCCTGGCTCGAGGGGGCATGCCTCCCACATGGGAGGCCCCCATCTCAGTTCCCACCCTGCGTGGCCCCCGCCCAACTGTGTGGAATGAAACCATGTCGAAAACTGATGATGTACAACTATGGAGACTGCCCTGGGTGGGCCCTCCCCCTTCTCTCTGTCTCTCTCTGTCAAAAACGATAAAATAAATCTTCTAAAAAAGGAAATAAAAAGAAAATAAAAATTTAAAAATAGAAATCATTTAAAAAAATTCAAAGTGGGATGAATGCTATTAAGAAAAAAACAAGAATTTGTAATAAAGAATACTGTGGGAACTACTTTAAGAGAAGATACTCAAGGAAGCCTCTCTGAGAGGTTCCTAAGGCTAAGAAAGAATCAGCAACTCAAAGAGCTGAGAGAGAAGCAAGACAATCTGAGGGGATAGCATGTGCAAAATTTTTTAGTCATTAAAAGACACAGCATATTTGAGTAATTGAAAGGTGCACAGGATAGCTAAAATAGTAATCAAAAGATTCCTCTTGCTTGTATAAGATAAAGTTAGCAGGGACAGTAGAGAGCAAATTGTTTATTAGAAGAACAAAGTTGGAGGTATCATGCTACCTGATATTAAACTATACCACAAGGCTACAGTAATCAAAATAGTGTGGTATTGGCATAAAAACATGACACATAGATCAATGGAACAGAATAGAGAGCCTAGAAATAAAACCACGCTTTTATGGTCAATTACTCTATAACAAAGAAGTCAAAAATGTACAGTGGGGTAAAGACAGTCAATTCAGTAAATGGTATTGGGAAAAGTAGACAGATACATGCAAAAACAAAACAAAACAAAACAAAACTAGACCACTTTTTACACCATATACAAAAATAAACTTAAAATGGATTAAAGACTTAAATGTTAAGACCCCCAAACCATAAAATTCCTAGAAGAAAACATAGGCAGTAAAGTCTCTGACATTGCATTTAATAATATTTTTTTTGCTGTATCTTCTCAGGCAAGGGAAACAAAAGAAAAAATAAACAAATGTAACAAACAATAAACAAATGGGTAGAGTACCTGAATAGACATTTCTTCAAAGAGCACATACAGATGGGCAATAGACATATGAAAAAAGGCTCAAAGGAGGTCGGGATAGCTCAGAAGTTGAGCACTTGCCTTGTAATTGCAAGGTCTGGAGTTCATTTCCTGGCCCTGGCCTGTGCAACCCCATATGCTGCACTGAGATGCAACTGGTAACCGCCAGATGGCTAGAAGAGGAAGGTTCTCACCTTCCATGTGGGAGGCCCCGGTTTGGTTCCCACCCACTGTGGGCCCACATCCACCTGTGCAGAATGAAACTATGTCACAACTAATGATGTACAACTGTGGAGACTACCCTGCCCCTCCCCTTCTCTCTCTGTCTCTCTCACCTTCTCTTGAAACAGTAAGTAAATCTTTTTACAAAAATAGAAAAGAGTAGTCTCAACACTAATTATCAGAGAAATGCAAATTAAAACCACAATGAGATACCACCTCACACCTGTCAGAATGGCTGCCATCAATAAATCAACAAACAATTGTTGAGGATGTGGAAAAATGGGAACCCTATGCATTACTGCTGGTGGGATTGTAAAATGGTATAGCCACTATGAAAAATACCGGTAGTATGGAGGTTCCACAAAAAATTAAAAATAAGACTACCTTTTGACTCAGCAATTCTACTTCTGGGTATTTATCCAAAGAAATCTATAACACTTGATTCAAAAACATATATGCACTCCTATGTTCACTGCAGCATTATTTACAACAGGGCAAGATATGGGAGCAATCTAAGTGCCCGTCAGCAGATGAGTGAATAAAGAAGATATTGATCTATGTGTCATGTTTTTATGCCAATACCACACTATTTTGATTACTGTAGCCTTGTGGTATAGTTTAATATCAGGTAGCATGATACCTCCAACTTTGTATATATATACAATGGAATATTATTTGGCCATAAAAACTAATGAAATCTTATCATTTGAGACAACATGAATGGACCTATAGGGTATTCTGCAATGTGAAATAAGTCAGACAGAGAAAGATAAATGTCATATGATCTCACTTATATGTGAAATCTTAAAAACAAAACAGAAACAGACTCATAGATACAGAGAACAACTTGATGATTGACAGATGAGAGGGGTATTGGGGGCTGAGTGAAAAAGGTAGATTAAAAAGTACAAATTAGGAGATGCTGGGATGGGTCGGCAGGTTAAGTGCTCATCTTGCAGCCCTGGGGTCCGAGGATCTTATCCCTGCCCTGGCCATTGCAGACCCATATGCAGAACAGGGGTGTGCCCAGTTTGGTTCTCAATGGGGTGAGCTTCCTATGTGGAAAACCCCAGTTTGGCTCCCACCCTGGGAGTGCTTCCTATGTAGGATGCCCCCAGCTCATGGGTGTGCCTCTCATGCAGGAGGCCCTCGACCCAGTTACTGCCCTGTGCAGCCCCCTCACCCACCCTTGGAGTAAAACTATATTGAAAACTAATGACATACAGGGGAAGCTGGGATGGCTCAGCAAGTTAAGCACTTGCTTTGCAGCCCCGGAGATCGAGGATCGAATCCCGGCTCCGGCTCATGCGGATCCATATGATGAACTGGGGTGTGTCCCCAGTTCAGTTCTTGCCGGGGCCCATACGGGAGGCTCCTGGCCCAGTTCCTACCCTGCGCAGCCCCACGCCCAACTGTGGAGTGAAACTGTATGGAAAACTAATGCTGTCAACCATGGAGACTGCTCTGGGCTCTCCCCTTTCTCTCTGTCTGTCTCTCTCTCTGTGTCAAAAACAATAAAAATAAATCTTAAAAAAAAAAAAAAGAAAAGAAAAGGAAAACTAATGACATACAACTATAGAGACTGCTCTGGGCCCTCCCACTTCTCTCTATCTCTCTCTGTCAAAAACACCTCTTATAATTGCAGAAGTCAAATGTGACTTGTATTGATCTTTGGTTACTGGTATATATTAAGTATTATTACAATTTTAATACAGTTTTTTCTTTATTAAAATTTGTATACATTTTGTTTTGTACCCTTTGTATATATGAAGGAATTGATAATCCTAGAATTACACAACTCACTGAATCAGACCTTAAGAGAGAAATATGTTGTAAGTTCTGCAATTCATGATATCAATGAAAAGCTTAAAAAGGACTTAGAGGGTTGCAATAAATATAAACACTGAAAATTAAAATCTGTGAGGAATAATTAAAAGACAGCATCATAAAGTTTCAGAGTTAGTTAAAATGTTTGAATACATGAAGATTTCAATTTTAACATCTTTATGCTTTAAGTTTATAGAAGTGATAGACAAAAATGGAAAATTTGAAAATATTTTTTAAGTATAAAGAGAAAATGAAGTCACTGTAAATCCCAATTTTCAGAGATCATCATTCTAACTAACATTTTAATTGATTTCCTACTAGTCTGTTTATAAAAATAAAGCTGGGATTATAGTTTCATACTGTATCTTCCTTTTTATAAATTTAACAATCATATTGGACATTTTTTATCATTAAATATTTGTTGATATATAACTTATAATAAAATAGATATTATTTATGAACATTTATTACACAAAAGATGATAACCAAGATTTTCCTAGCTTCCCTTAACCTAGAAAAGGAAAATAACATTAAACCATACTTTGCAGGATTTTAATTAGCTAAAATTATTTTAATAATTATTTCATCTTAATTATAAAATTTTCCCAATGAAAAAAGGTCTTACATTTTAAATATCGTCCACTTAACACTGGAAAGCTAAAGCTTAGAGTCCTACAACCAAAATAAGTAGCAGAGCAAGAATTTGAATCCAGATCTGTCTGACTCCAAAGCTTAAGTACTTGACCACAACACTATATATGATAAGATGGTTTCGGTGTGGTCTTATCTATTTACATCAGATAGTCTTACTTAGCTACTCCATTCTCAAGATAAAGGTAAAGGATGCAAATATGAAGGATTCACCTTGAAATTTAACAGCAGAAGAAATTTAGAAATAAAATACATATTTAAGTGCTTAGAATGGTTTTTACCATAGAGAAAATGCTACGTAAGTGCTAGCTATTATTTTTCACAGAAAATAACTGTAATAGTACAGAAAAAAAATACTGTGTGTACTGTGTTTGTTATTGTGATGTTCATAATAGTTAAAAAATAAAAATAAAATAATATTCCATCATCAAAAAACTGATTAAGTATTTTCTTATTTAAACCATGGAATACTTTGCAGCTATTACAAATAATTATAATAGCTCTACATTGATAATATCTATCAGTAGCAGATAAGAAAACAGGATATATATAATCTCATTTATATACATACAAAAATGTATTCAGATGTGTAAGCATACACAGAAATGTCTGAAAGAATAATAAACATATTAACCAGTGGTCATATACAGATACAGCAAGCTTTCAGGTGATTGGTCTTTGTTTTGTACTTTTCCATAATTTTGAGATTTGAGATAAGTATATATATATGTACATATATATTTAATTCTAATAAATTAAATATAAGGCAGCATTAGCAGAGAAAAGAAGTACAAGAAGAAAAAGACCAATAGAGGATAACTTCAAGGAAAAAATGAGGTTGTGTCTTGAATAATTCCTTTACCCTGTGCCCTGGATTCACCTTGCTAATCATGCGCAGCAATCCTCAATGACCCTAACAATTGATCTACATTTCTGAACCATAGCTTATAACTTTTGATAGAGAAAAATACAGACTAGTACCACAACGAATTCATCATGATCTTCCTCAGGGAATCACTTACCGGTATTTTTTTAAAGTATTCTTCCTCAGCTTCCCCCCCCCCCCGCCCCCACTCCATTCCTTACAATGATTCTCTTAAAGTTACTATCTTCTATCTATCATTCTTGGCAAATGATTGCTTATTTCTCCATAGAAAATATGCTATAGGGCATAAATTTCCCATAATTCCTTTCCCAATTTATTCTTATCTCTGTCTCTTTGGGCTCAGGAGAAGCAGCAACCCTGTGTACTACTAGATCCCCTTTTCTTATCTTTTATCTTCAATTCCCTCATTCTACAAGATTCCTATTCCTATTGCATCTTTCTAACTTCCACCTTCTGTTCCCTTTACAAGCACACTTAGTACAACTTAAGTTGTTTTTGTTAGCTGCCTCCACTTCCTCAACTCACATTTATTACTCAACCAACTACTGCTTGGCTTCTGTTCTCACTACTTCACTAAAATTTCTGTTACCAATAAACCCCTAATTGATTTATTTGCATCTTTTGACATTAGTGACTACTGCTTTCTGGAAACTACTCTCTACACCAGGGGTCTCCAAACTTTTCAGCCTGCATTAACTATCAAACAGCAGTTTGGGGGCCAACTACACACTCGAGGTCCAAATAAAAAAGAATCAAAACATAGATGTTGTTTTTAATTATTTATTTAATATTATTTTATTCAGATAAAAAGGTCTCCACGGGCCGGATGAGAGGGCCTTGCAGGCCGCATCTGTCCCATGGGCCGCAGTTTGGAGACCCCTGCTCTACACTATCTTCTGTATCTTTTCTTCCCTCATTGACTCCTCTTCAGTCTACTCCTTTTGCATGCCCCTTAAATAGTTTGGGTCCCCACCCCTTTCTAAGGAAATGAATCATTAACCTACTTTCTCATTCTGCTCTCCTGATTATTAATTTCAACTTCAACCTTAACTCCAATGATATCAGTAAGTGAATGACTATCAATGTTTGCCTCTATATAGACATTTTTATCCTTAACATGTCCAAAACCAATCTCTTGACTTAGTTCGTCCTCATCTACTCACTCATCTGTCTTTGCCATCTTATTAAATGAGAACTCTACTCTTCAGGTTGCTCAGTTAAAAAATGTTGCTATCATCTTACAGTCATCTTTTTCTCTCACACTCCACATTCAACCTATAAGCAAATCCTGTCTCCTCTTTCTACAAAATACATCCAAAATTCCACCACTTCTTTCTACTCCACTACTACTATCCTGGCTTAATTGTTTCACCTGGACTAGTTCTGTTGCCTCTTAAGTGATTTACTATTTCATCCCTACAGTTTATTACTTATACTATAGCTTGAATAACCCATTTAAAGCCTAATTAAGATAACATCGTTCCTGAGCTCCATTCTCAGAGTAAAATCCAAAGTCCTAACATGATCTAAGTACCTTTAACACCTCACTTTCTCTCTTACAACTCTCTCCCTTACCCATTCTGCTTCAGCCCCTTGGACCTTATTGTTTCTTGAACTATACTAGCAATTCCTCCATCTCGAAAATTCTTTCCCTAGATACTCCATAGCTTACTCCCTCAATTACTTAAGGTCTCTGTAAAAATGAGGTACCATTTCTTTGAGGCACCCTGACCAACCTATATAAAATAGCACCCCTTATCACTTTCCTGTCCTTTCCTAACCCTGCTGTTTCTCACTCCCTGATTTCTGAGATATAATTTACATAATATAAAGTTCACTCTTTTAAACTGTTCAATTCAATGGTTTCAGTACATTCACAAAGTTTTGCAGTCATCACCATCACCTAATACCAGAACATTTTCATAACTAACCACCCCCTCAAAAAAAACAAGCAAACCCATACATATTGTCATTCTCTACTCACTCATCCCGAGTCCCTGGCAACCACTAATTTACTTTTCTGTCTCTATAGATTAGCTATTCTTACCCTCTGACACTTAGTAATGATTTGTTTATTGTCTATTTTCAACCACCAGAATATAAACTGGTGAGGGCAAGAACTTTGTTTTTTATTTCTGTATCCCCAACATCTAGATTAGTGTCTGGTGCATAGTAGATGCTCACTATTCCACAAGCATCGTCATTTCAACATATCCAAAACTGAACTCATTATCTTCTGTTGCCTTATTTTTAGCATGAAACAATTAGTTTAAAGTAGTACTTACCAAACTGTTAAAATTATATGTCTGTCTGCCCTCTTAATAATGGTAATCCCTCTTTATACTTTAAGCACTGGCCACTATACTGAATAAATTGCCACCTTCCCAAATATTTTAATATTCTGAGTATTAATAACTTAAATCTGTGCTTAAAAGCTAAGTTAACTACCTACCATTATCTACCTCTCTATCCCTACTTCCTCCCTGGCTTTTCCCTAACCTTCTTTTCTGGACAAAATAGGTTAAGTTCTAGCAAGGGTAAGCCTCACTTACCTATCCTACCCTCTATGAACTTTTAGGTCCAAGACCTACTTTAGAACACCATGGAGGGAGATTAACCAAGACATACCAGAATAGTTTCCCATAGGCTAGAAGTGGTAGCAAAAGAATCTGATAGCCAAAGCTGATCTCCAGGGTTCACTATGGTAAATAGTGCAGTAATCTCCTTTCAACTATTAGGATTATGTGCCTTTTACTGTACAAAGAAAACACAAGACATGTAATAACTGTATAAAATATCACTTGTTAACTATAATATTTCTATCATACTTATTCAGCTTTTTGTGATACCCGAGGTTGGTCCTCTTCTCTCCATCCTTACTGCTACCTCTCTATCCCTACTTCCTCCCTGGCTTTTCCCTAACGCCTTCTTTTCTGGACAAAATAGGTTAAGTTCTAGCAAGGGTAAGCCTCACTTACCTATCCTACTCTCTATGAACTTTTATGTCCAAGACCTACTTTAGAACACCATGGAGGGAGATTAACCAAGACATACCAGAATAGTTTCCCATAGGCTAGAAGTGGTAGCAAAAGAATCTGATAGCCAAAGCTGATCTCCAGGGTTCACTATGGTGAATAGTGCAGTAATCTCCTTTTAACTATTAGGATTATGTGCCTTTTACTGTACAAAGAAAACACAAGACATGTAATAACTGTATAAAATATCACTTGTTAACTATAATATTTCTATCATACTTATTCAGCTTTTTGTGATACCCGAGGTTGGTCCTCTTCTGTCCATCCTTACTGCTACTAATTCAGGCTCTTATCATCCCCAGCCTTGGTTTACCACATCTTTTACAGCTATTATGTTTTGACTCTCTTCACCTGCCCTTCCCCAATTTCTCACTCTATGATCCAGCCATACTGAATTCCTTTCCATTTTTCCACATCTTCCAACATAATATTCTCCCCTCTGCCTCAAATATTCTTCCTCTAACACAGCCCCTTCATCTTTATCTGACTAATCTTTATGATTTCAGGACTGAGTTTGAATGTCACCTTCTTTCGAAACCCTCTGGTTCCCTGGCACACTGTCACATTTCCATGTCTCAATCTGTACTTCCCATTTCAGAGCACTTAGCATACTATTTTTAATTGATTATTTACTAATTTGTTTCCCCAACTAAAAGGTAAGCTCAGTCAGGGTAAAAATAACATTTTTGTTGTTCACCATTTTATCTGCAATCAGTAAATAAAAGACCTTGGCTGAGGTTACAGAAAAAAGAAATGATCAGAAGTCATAATACGTACTTTTTTTTTTTTTTTTTTTTTTTTTTTTTTTTTTTTTTTTTTTTTTTTTTTTTTTAATCTAGCTCTTCTATTTATAACAATCTCAACTTGGGCAAATCTCTTAATTATTTGGGGTTTGGGATTTATTATCTTTAAGATGGGGATAACTAAACCTTCCAGGTGTCAAAAAGATTAAATTAAATAATGTATATCAAAGTTATTTACAAAGTGGCATGCAAAGTATAATACACTAGTGTAAACTATGTGACTGCCAAATCTTCTATATATAAATAATCCTATTCTTGGGAAAGCCGGGACGGCTCAGCGGGTTGAGCGCTCGCTTTGAGGCCATGAGGACCGAGGATCGAATCCCGGCTCCGGCCCAGGCAGGACCCACGTGCTGAACTGGGGAGTTCCCACAGTTTGGTTCTCTAACTGTCTCTGTCTCTGTCTCTCTCTCTATCTGTCAAAAAGTAAAATAGAAATAACTATGCACT
>PVKE010013975.1:0-10215 GCA_004027555.1 Craseonycteris thonglongyai | reverse complement strand
CCTATTCTTGTTTATCATAACATGTTAAGTCAGTCTATTAAAGTTATTAAAGTTGGGATGGCAAGAAAGCTCAGCAGTTGAGCACTTGCCTTGCAACTGCAAGGTCTGGGGATTGAATCCTAGCCTGGCCCAAACAAACCCACATGCTGAACTGAAGTACAACTGGTAACCGCCGGGAAGGCTGCAAAGGTTCTTGCCTCCTATGCAGGAGGCCCCTGATTCAGTTCCCATCCTCCGCAGCCCCATATCCACCTGTGTGGAATGAAACTATGTCATAACTAATGATGTACAACTATGGAGACTGTCTGGGCCCTGCCCCCTTCTCTCTCACTTTCTCACCTTCACTCAATTAAAGTTATTAAAGTTCATCTACTCAAAATGAAATCAAATTTAGAAGACATACTAGAAGCAGAATAGTTCTAATTTCAGCTCTTAGCAGTTTCAACTAACAAGTAGTAGATTTTCCTGAACCTATGAAAATACTCAAGTGCTAATAGGTTAATGAACAACTATGAAAACTGGAATAAATTCAGGCCATTAACAGCTACAGCTGAGAATGGCATTGGAAAAAAAATGTTTAAACATGACAACAGGTTAAAATACAGGTTTTTAAAATAAGATTTATTTTATTGTTTTTCACAGAGACAGAAGGGGGAGGGTTCAGAGCAGTCTCCACAGTTGTACGTCATCAGTTTTTTGACAGTTTCATTCCACACAGGTGGGAGGGGGCCGCACAGGGCAGGACCTGGGCTAAGGACCTCTCGCATGGGAGGCATGCCCTCTCAAGCCAGGGGGGCTGAACCAGGAGGCGAGAACCAAACTGGGGACCTCCTGAATGGGAAGCACAACTCAGTTCAACATATGGATCTGTACAAGCCAGGGCCGGGATTCAATCCTCGGTCTCTGGGACTGCAAAGCAAGCCCTTAACCCACTGAGGCATCACGGCTTCCCCAAAATACAAGTTTTTATATTTAAAAAATTCTGGGGATGCTGGGATGGCTCAGCGGGTTGAGCACTCACTTTGCAGCCCCAGGGTCCAAGGACCGAGTACTGGCCCTGGCCCATGTGAACTCATATGCTGAACTGAGGTGTGCTTCCCATGTAGGAGGCCCCTGGTTTGGCGCCCACTCAGGGTGTGCTTCCCATGTGGGAGGCCCCCAGCCCGGTTTCTGCCCTGTGCGGCCCCGCGCCCACCTGTGTGGAATGAAACTATGTCGAAAACTGATGACATACAACTATGGAGATTGCTCTGGGCCCTCCTCCTTCTTTCTCTGTCTCTCTGTAGAAACAATAAAACCTATTCTTAGAAATTCTGATAAGTATATTTTCTTATATTGTACAAAAATGGCACAGTTTCTTATAATAATAAATTCAAAAATTCAATTTACCATTTTCCTCCATTAATTTGCTCTTTTCCCTCAACCTATTCTTTACACCCACCAGTTTTAGAATTGTACCCTTTTTAATCTGTATTCTCAAAACTACTATATTAAAAATGTAACTGCTGCAATATTAGAGGTCAATTAAAAGTTATTTCAATGGCAAATGCCACTCCAGTTTCTTTCGTAAATGTGTCACTATAACATCTTCTAGTAGATAGCTACAGAAACTCAGTAAAATCACATTTTTTAATTTGACCAGTTAAAATAAGATTCTAAGATTTTGTTGTTTAATTCATTTATTCATATTCAGTAAAACTATGTATATATCTATAATATTTTGACACTAATATAAAAAATAATATATGTAGTAAGCCTGGCATTTTCATTCTTTTTTTTAAAATATATATATATATTTTTTTTTTATTTTTGACAGAGAAAGAGAGAGACAGAGACAGAGAGAGAACTGAACTGGGGGAGCTCCCAGTTCAGCATATGGTTCCTCATGGACCAGGGCCGGGATTCGATCCCTGGTTCCCGGCGCTGCAAAGTGGGCGCTTAACCCACTGAGCCATCCCAGCTTCCCCAGCATTTTCATTCTTAAAAAAAAAAAAAAGCCACTAATTTTGAATTAAAAAAAAAGATTATATTCCTCTATTACCCTGGCAGAATAATGGATGTGAATTCATTCTTATATCCATGCTTCTCTACTCAGTTTCAAACTCCCAAGTATAAACACTACTCTTATTCCAAAAGTAAATTATTCCATTTAAAACTTTTAGAGGGATGCTGGAATGGCTCAACAGGTTGAGAACTTGCCTTGCAGCTGCAAGGTCTGGGGATTGAATCTCAGCCCCAGGCCCGTGCAACCCATATGTTAAACTGCCTGAGTTAGGATCCCACCTTACGCAATCCCACACCCACCTGTGTGAAATGAAACTATGTCATAACTAATGATGCATACCTATGGAGACTGCTCTGGGCCCTCCCCCTTTCTTTATGTCTCTCTCTCTCTCATCTTCTCTCAAACAATAAATCTTAAAAAAAAAATTCAGAGACTAACCTAAATGAACATTTTAAAGAAAGCAACAACTTAATAGTATACTTAGATCAGCACACTTACTTCAGCTTTAGGGTTTACACTAATTCATCACATTCTACACTGAAATTATGACACACAGTACTACTGAAGACATGATTAATATTTTACCTCAAGTAACCTTAATCTCTCTCTGAAATAGCATGTACTCTACCTAACTTCAAGGCTAACCAACAGGTAATCTACCACAGTAATGGAATTATTAACAACTGAAAGAAAATTGACTTCTATCAAGGATGGGCATTTTAAAAAAGATAGAAGCATGGAATTTCAAGAATTCCAAATAATTAAACTTTAATACTTCAATAGCTAAAGAATTTCATATTTTATAATATATCAAATATATTATTTGCTTTGAAGGATAGTAATATCTACAGTCCTTAGTTAAACAATAAATAAAATATCAATATATTATCAATAAACATTTTTATCTTTTTAATTACATTGAATTTTTAGAAGGATGAATTGAGGAGTGATTAAATGATAAAAAATCATTATCTTCAGAAGTATGAAAGCCCTTCAAAAATTATGATAGTACCTATAACCTTGTAATCATTTTAAACTCCAAAGATCCATAGATCTTGAATAGTTTCCATGTGCTTCATAGGATTAAGAATAAATTGGGGAAGCCGGGATGGCTCAGTGGGTTAGGCGCTCACTTTGCAGCCCCAGGGACCGAGGATCGAATCCCCGCCCCGGCTGTGCTGACCCATATGCTGAACTGGGGAGTGCTCCCAGTTCAGTTCTCACTGGGGCAAGACCCTGGCCCAGTTCCTGCCCTGTGCAGCTCCAAGCCCACCTGTGGAATAAAACTATGTGGAAAAACGGATGATGTGCAACTATGGAGACTGTTCTGGGCCCTCCCCCTTCTCTCTGTCTCTGTCTCTGTATCTCTCTCTCTGTCAAAAACAATAAATAAATCTTAAAAAAATAACTGTTTAAAAAAAAGTTTGAAAAAAATAAAAGATTAAATTGGAGTTCTTTTGGTTCCTCATAATGCTAATAGCTTAAAGGTTTAAAGAAAAATATTAGTGACAACTAAATTCTGGGGAAGGTGGGATGGCTCAAAGGGTTAAGCACTCACTTTGCAGCCCTGGAGCCTGAGGATTGAATCCCGGGCCTGGCTCATGCGGACCCTTATGCTGAACTGGGGTGTGGCCCCAGTTCAGTTCTTGCCGGGGCCTATGGGGGAGATTCCCGGCCCAGTTCCTGCCCTGTGCATACCTGTGCCTACCTCTGGAGTGAAACTATATGGAAAACTAATGCTGTCAACTATGGAGACTGCTCTGGGCCGTCCCCATTCTCTGTCTCTCTCTGTCAAAAAACAATAAAAATAAACCTTTAAAAAATAAAATAAGGGGAAACTGGGATGGCTCAGTGGGTTAAGTGCTCGCTTTGAAGCCTCAGGGACCGAGGACTGAGGATCAAGTCCCAGCCCTGGCCCCGGCCCTGGCCCATGTGGACCCACATGCTGAACTGGGGTGTGCCCCCAGTTCAGTTCTTGCTGGGACCTATGTGGGAGGTTCCCGGCCCAGTTCCTGCCCTGTGCAGCCCCATGCCCGCCTGTGGAGTGAAGCTATATGGAAAAATAATGTCAACTATGGAGACTGCTCTGGGCCCTCCCCCTTCTCTCTGTCTCTGTCAAAAATCAATAAAATCTTTAAAATAAATAAATAAATAAATAAATAAATAAACTAAGTTCCACATATAACCAATAAAAAATAATTATTGTTTCCCCTTTTAGGAGACTTTTAAATCAATTAGGAAGAAAATGAACACTCCAATATAAAACTTAGCAAAAGATAAGAACATACAATTCAAAAAATATATAAAAATTATCAATATATACATGAAAATATCCAATAACAATGGCTAATTAAAAGAATAAGATAGTACAGAATATAAAATTGTAATTATTTTTAAAGATAATACTTGGTGCTGGCAAAAATTCAGAAAAATTGGTACTGCTTACGAATATAAATTGGTAAAAACTTTTTTGGAATCAATGAGGCAATAGGTATCAAAATCCTTTAAAATGTATATATACTTTTTTCCCAGTAATTATACTTCTATAAATTTAAATTAAGAAAAAATATAGTTAAATATGCAAAGATATGTATATGTAAGAATGCTCTTTACAGCACTGTTTATAAAAGTAAAATAAGAAATAACCTTAAAAAAAATGTCATTACAGGAGTGCTTAAGTGATGGCAATGATGGCACATCCATGCTATGAAATAAAATGTAGCCATTAAAAATAGATCTATTTGGACCACAGAAAATAAAACATATTATTGGATGAAAGAAGCAGGCTACAAACAGTATAAAATCATATAAAATAATTCTGTATATTATATATGCATAGAAAGATAATAATGGTTATCTATGAGATGGGCTTTTGTGATTTTTACTTTGTTCTTTATAATTTTTATACTATTTAAAGTTTGTATAATAATAAAGCTAAGTTATGCTCCATTTATTAACTTAGAGTGGTGTTCAAAACATACTAGAGGAGGGGGATGCTAGGATAGCTCAACAAGTCGAATGCCTGCCTTGCAATCACAAGGTCAAGATCTAGACCCAGCCCCAACACATGCAAATCCATGTACTGAGCTGTAGTGCAACTAGTAACCACCAGATGGCGACAAAGGTTCCTGCCCCACAGGCCCCACATCCACCTGTGTGGAATAGGGACAACTTCACAACTGATAATGTACAGCTATGTAGACTGTTCTGGGCCCTCCCGCTTCTTTCTCTCTCACCTCCTCTCCCTCTCTCTCTCTCTCACTCTCACCTCTCAAAAACAATAAAATCAATCTTTAAGAAAAATAAAACCACATATTAAAGAAAGTGTCACAAAATTCACAATATGATCTTATTTTGGAAAAAAACAAATAAATACGAAACATCCATATACAAAATACAGAACAGACAGAAATTACAAGGATGCCAGGATGGCTCAACAGGTTGAGAGCGCTTGCCTGCAACCACAAGGTCCGAGGATGCAATCCCGGCCTAGGCCCGTGCAAACTCACATGCTGAACTGTGGCAAAACTGGTAACTGTCAGATGGTGGCGAAGTTTCTTGCTTCCCATGTAGGAGGCCCCGGTTCAGTTCCCGCCCTGTGTGGCCCCACATCTACCTGCATGGAATGAAACTATGTCACGACTAATGATGTACAACTATGGAGACTGCTCTGGGCCCTCCCCACTTTATCTCTCTCACTCTCACCTTCTCTCAAAACAATAAAATTAATATTTTAAAAAAAATAATAGAATAACATGCCATATGTCAAAATGTGAACAGTGGTTATCTCTGTGTGGTAGGATTACATAGTATTTTCCTTTTTTATTTTATTTGTTCTATACTTTTCACAATAGCCCAACTTTTTGTAATAAGCATACAAAAATATCATTTTAGTATAACATGAAAAAATTAAAGGTTTCAATTTTTGAAAATTTTATATTAAAAGTATCTTAAACACCCCCAAAAGTGACTTGTCCTGAATAATTAACTTTCCTTCAAACATATGTTCAACTTTTTCTCAAAATATCCAGAGCAAAGTAGAAATTTACATTAAAATAATGTTTAAAAGCACTAGCATAATGAAAAACATTATACGATTTAAACTTCCTAAGAGAAAAGGAAAAAGGATAAAAGAATAAAAAAGAAATACAACTAACAAAATGTAAAACTGATATTTAAATGTTCCCTATATTTTTTCCTATCACACAGGAACCTCTAGATTAACTGAATTGCTAATAAGATACAATAGGAAGTCATTTTTCTACAGTGGCAAGCCTGGAGTTAATTATCTAAAGCTTTTACCCTTCATCTTATTCACCCAGAATAAGAAAACTGAGCCTCAATAACAAAACATCCTTCCTACTACAATCATTAGTAAAGAAGAGATGGCTGTCAGCATTAGTTGTTCTTAAATATTTATTTGAGAGAAGTTGTATGTGTGTGCCAAAGAGAGGAGACAAAGAGAAAGAGAAGAGGGGTAGGGCCCAGAGCAGTCTCCATAGTTGTACATCATTTGTTGTGACATGGTTTCATTCCACACAGGTGAATGTGGGGCTGCGTAGGGTGAGAACCATATTGGAGACCTCCTGCATGCATTCAGCTTCCATTTTTTAACTTTTTTAGCAATATTTTTTTATTACTTTCAAGTGTACACAACATAGTGATTAGACATTTATATACCTCACAAATAACTCCGATAAGTCTATTACCCATTTGACATTGTATAGTTATTAGAATATTTCATTCTTGGGTTTGGAATTCAAAAGGTTTAACCTGAATACCTAAGAGTAATGTGAATCATCCCAAGGTACACACTCTACAGCTCAAAGTTTCTATTCAATCTTAGTTAAATACCAAAATTAAGAATATTGCTTTTTACTTTGTCTATTCTTAGCTGTTTTAACTGACAAAACCTTTTTTAATCTTACTTTTACCAAATTTTATCCTTTGAATTTCTGAGTTGTGGTTTTATCCATATTTAAGGATTTTAGTAATCCAAAGGAGTACTTATCTGTCCTAATATAGCACATTCACAATTGGATTGCTAAATTAGTCATTTTCTCATAGGACACATCATCCAGTCCCTTTCTGAAGAGCTATGTTCACTACAATCCATAATCTCTGTAGTATGCTATTAATGGACAAGTGATGAACAAAGTCCTCTAAAAAGGAAGTAGGAAAAAGAGAGGTCCAACACATTGAGAAGGTCTCTGCATATAATGCTCTGGTTTATCTTTGTTCCAGAACTAAAAAGTGGTAAATATTGATATTAAAAAGTTCTTAATAGAAGAGGGCCTAAAACCTTACCTCCACCAATCTGACATTTCCAAATGGATGGGGTTCTCTTTTCTGAACTGTTTATAGGGTCCAACCTAAAATGATCTTTCTTTATTTTTGAAGAATTTTTTGTTTTGAGAGGAGAAAGAAAGAGCACGCGTGAGAGAGAGCCCAGAGCACTCTCCATAGTTGTACATCATTAGTTGTGCCATTGTTTCATTTCATACAGGTAGATGTGGGGCCACACAGGGTGGGAACCAAATCTGGTGCCTCCCGCATGGGAGGCAAGACCCTTCACTGCAACATATAGGTTTGCATGGGCTGAGGCCAGGTTTTGATCCCTGGACATTGTGTTTGCAAGGCACTCACCCAACCTGTTGAGCCATCCCGGCACTCACCTAAAATGATATTTCTAAGAGCTTACTTCTCAGTTCACTTTTTCTGTTTCATTTAATCTCATACAATAAAGGACTGCTAAATTTCACTACTAAACCTATTTGATTTGGGAGATTCCAAAATATAATTTGCTTCTATTACTGGATGGCAGTTGATGTTTCTGAAAAGGCTTAGCAAGTTAAATAACTATTTCCTAGTATAGGTGTATGAGGGAACAAAACACATCTAAATTTAAGAGAAAATGTACTTCTGAGTTTACACACAAATAAGCAAACAAGTATGGTGAGAACACAATTACTCAATAGCTATCTTTCAGGTCTAGGTTACCTTTCTATTTTTAGAATTAGCCACCATTTCCCTTCTGAAGTATGTTACCACGAGCAGCCCATTGTAATTCCACCAAATGAGCATAGGCAATCCTGATTACAGAACTAATCTTACATAAGTATTCTTAGGAGTAAGTTAGTTTCTATAATTAGGTGATATATTAAGCTATAGGCCAGGGTATCCATCAAAAAATTATTACTTGGTAAAAGCGCTAGTCGTTTTACAAAAATTACTGTGAATTACCCAAGTGCCAATATTAACCTAAAACATTATTTATTCATAAAATCTACTTGTGCACAGACTAATGTGCACTTACCAGTAACATACAAGTACTGATCAAGATTAATTTAACTCTACTACACTAAATTAGGTTCATATTCTCTCATTTATTCTCAAACTTAAAACTTGAGCTGTGGCAATAATCTAAGAAAACATCCTTTAAACAGAAAGTATTTTAGTAGTTGATGACCAAATTAAGTTAAAGAAAAATAAGTACTTTAATGTTCACACAAAACAAATACTCAACTATACAACAATGCCTCTTACCCAGGCCTTCTGATGACTATAATTATACCTATATTTAGTCTGGCAGTTAACCAGGGTCCTCATTAACCTCTATGAATGTCTAATTAATAATACCTTTTTGAGATTTAGTAGGGTTTATCATTTCCAGAGCTATAGAAGTTTGTCTCACTTCACTAATGCAGCATTTCTTCATCCTGGCTCACTGCCACAATTCTGTGACATTTATTGGAAAACAGCAAACCTCTCCACTACTATTAAACACTATTAACATTTGCTTTCCAGAACATATGCATGATTCATTCATCAAAATGAATCAATCATGCATATTAATAGTCAAAAAACTTTCCAATCTAAATGAAGTTAATGTGTCTACTTCATGCATTTTTTTTTTTTTTATGATTTATTTTGTTTTTGAGAGAAGGTGAGAAAGAGAGAAAAGTGGGGAAGGCCCAGAACAGTCTCCATAGTTGTACATCATTAGTTTTGACAGTTTCATTCCACACAGGTGGATGTAGAGTCGCACGGGGCAGGAACTGAACTGGAGGCCTCCCACATGAGAGGCATGAACCTTTGCAGCCATCCAGGTGATTACTAGTTGTGCCACAGTTCAGCATATGGGTTTGTTTAGGCTGGGGCCAGGATTCGATCCCTGGACATTGTGGTTGCAAGGCAAGTGCTCAACCTGTTGAGCTATCCCATCATCCTCACTTCATGAATTTTTCAAAGTCATCTGTAGTCTAGTCAAGTTTGGCTCACCTGGCTCATCAAAATTTTGTTTTTGATTATCCAAGATGGAGCACACTCAGTGGCATTTAAGTCTTCCCATTTAAATGTAAAGCTAAAGATTTGAGATCCCATGTAGAAAGCACGAGAAATTCACACTTTATAAAAATGGAAGAAAAATCGCTTCTAGACCTTTTGGCTAATATCAAGTGTAAAAATGAAAGATAACCGGGATGCTGGGATGGCTAAACAGGTTGAACGCTTACCTTGCAAACGCAAGGTCTGGGAATCAAATCCTGACCCTGGCCCATGCAAAACCCACATGCTGAGCTGCAGTGCATAACTGGTAACTACTAGGATGGTGGTGAAGGTTCTCATCTCCCATGTGGGAAGCCCCCTGCCCAGCTCCTGCCCTGCACAGCCCTCGCCCACTTGTGTGGAATGAAACCATGTTAAAAACTGATGACATATCGCAGCACTGTTCACAGTGGCCAGAACACGGAGACAACCAAAATGCCCTTCGATAGATGATTGGATAAAGAAGATGTGGTACATTTACACAATGGAATACTACTCAGTGATAAGAAATGACGAAATACAGTCATTTGTGACAACATGGATGGACCTAGAGACCATCTTATTAAGTGAAATAAGTCAGACTGAAAGAATCAGGAAACATATGACCTCACTTATAGGTGGAATACAAAACTGAAAGTAACAAAGACACAGAGACCTATGGACACACTCAATAGCTTGGTGATTGCCTGAGGGAAGGGGAGGAGGGGGGAAGGAGAGTGGGAGGGGAGGTAGGAGAGGGCACCAGCATTATGGACACACTCAATGGTTTGGTGGTTACCTGCGGAGAACGGGGAGGAGGGGTGAGGGAGAGTTGTGGGGGGAGGTGGGAGTGGGCACCAGATATATGGTGATGGAAGGGGAGCTGATTCTGGGTGGTGGGCACA
>PVKE010013974.1:0-35689 GCA_004027555.1 Craseonycteris thonglongyai | reverse complement strand
TTTATTAATTAAGCCCTTATAATGCCGCCTAAGCGCTGTGCCCCTGCGAAAGCTTCCTCCGGGGCGCCCAAGAGGAAGAAGATGATGACCATCAGCGAAAAAGTGAAACTTTTAGATATGATCAAAGAGGGCAGAAGTTATGCATCTGTGGCACGCCATTATGGGGTGAATGAATCTACAGTGCGGTACATCAAGAAAGGAAGCAAACATCCGCAAAACTGCTTCAATAACCTTCAATAAAGAAGCGAAACGTGTGGTAACTCCGCGTAATAACAGAATTGTGAAAATGGAAGCTGCACTGGCATTGTGGATTGCTGATTGCAGGGAAAAGACAGTGAGTTTGGACATTAATATGATCAGGACAAAGGCCAAAGCTCTCTACAACCAAATCTTGCCCGATGACGACAATGAAGAGGCTGAAGAAGGTGCTGACGAACCTCAAGACAGTACTAGCGCTGCCAGGAGTGATTCGCCTCCTCGAGGACGAGGCTTTTCAGCCAGCAAAGGCTGGTTCGAAAAATTTCAAAAAAGATACGGCCTCAGAAACGTGCTTCTGTATGGTGAGGCTTCCTCTGCTGACAACGATGCTGCTTGTCGTTACGAGGAAGACGAAGAAGAAACTGAAAAGCGTGGCCTTACCCTGGAGAACCTGCAACAATTGTGCAACATGGCAAGAGCGATGCAACAATTTGAACAAGACATTGACGACAATATGGTTCAAGTTGTCAAGTTCAGCAATCGCGTTGACGGGGTTATGTCCTTGTACAGGGGAATTTTGAAGGAAAAGAAAAAACAAAGACAACAACTACTCATCACCATGTTTCTCTCCAAGGTAAAGCCCCCGGCTCTACCGTCAGCGCCTCCAGCAGAAGAGTCTCCGAGTGAGCCTAAACCTTCTACGAGTCAGGTGAGAGCCTCTCCTCCGCCACCAACATAAGACTCTTCGCCTCTCTCAGAAAGCAATGTTGATTCATGTTTATTACTGTATAAGGTTTTGTAATTAACCTTATTAATTAGTACTGACACGTTTAAGTAAATACATATACTGTTGTAATTTTTGTCTTAAATGAGTAAAGTATGAATACTGTTTACATATTTAAAACATTCTTGTACCCGCATACACGAAAATTCCTAGGGGCAAATCCTACTTTGCGGTTTTTCAGCTTTCGCGGAAGGTTCTGGTCCCCATTAACCGCGAAAAACGAGGGATCACTGTATATTAGTTTCAGGAATATAACATAATGATTTGATATTCATATATATTCCCAACACCATGTGTTGAAAAAACTGGTGTTTTTTTTTAAGATTTATTTTATTGTTTGAGAGGTGTGAGAGAGACATAAAGAAGGGGACTGCCCAGATAGACAGACTGCCCAGAGCAGTCTTCATAGTGGTATATCATTAGCTGTGACACAGTTTCATTTCACACAGGTGGACATGGGGTACAGGTGGTCTTGCATGGGCCAGGGTCAGGACTCAATCCCCACACCTTACAGCTGCAAGACAAGCACTCAACCTGTTAAGCTATCCTGGGATCCCCGAAAAGACTATTCTTTATTCTGAACTGTTGTGGACCCTTGTCAAAAATCAACTGACCTTAAATGCAAGGGCTTAATTTTGGACTCTCAATTCTGTTCTATCAATCTACATGTCTATCCTAATGTTAGTGATACACTCATTACTATGTGTTAGTGGTAAATTTTGAAATAAAAATATTTAAGTCATCCAAACTCTGTTCTCTTTCAAACTGATTTGGCGATTCTGGATCTGATGAATTTCCATATGAATTTTACAATCGTCCACCAATTTCTGTAAAAAAAAGGCACTAGAATTTTGATAATACTGAAACTGTTGATTAGTTTGGAAAATACTACCATCTGTTAAAGTTTGGATTATATCCCCCAAAAGATATGTTAACATCCTAATCCCTGATACCCTCTGTAATCATTATTTAGAAATAGGGTCTTTACAGGTATAATCAAGTTAAAATTAGGTCATACTCAATTAGGGTAGTCTCCTAAAACCAAAGACTAGTATCCTTATAATGTCATGTGAAAATAGCTTTTGATAATTTTCTATGGAAAAGATTATAGAATTTTCATGAACTCAACTTCCTTCCATGTCTCCTCAGGGTTTTTTCCTCAAGGATGGTTCAAATATTAATACAAATGTTGGCTTGACAAAAATAAAATAGTGGACTGAGGGATTATTTATGTGGCTCTCAGTCTCAAATGATCTCCCTACAACTGTCTGAACTTGACTACAGATTGATTTGAATATATTTGAAAATAAAATTTGTACTTGGGGAGGGGGTGAGGGAAGAGGGTCATGTGAAGACACAAGGACACACAGACTCACAGTGGAGAAGGCCAGTGAAGACAGAGACAGAGAAATACATCTACAAGAGCCAAGAAACACCAAAAATTGCCAGCAACCACCAGAAAGTGGAAGAAAGGAATAGAACAGATTTTCTCTCAGACCCCTCAAAAAAAACCAGTTTTGCAAACACCTTATCTTTAGACTTATAGTCTCCAGAAATTTTAAAGAATATATTTCTGTTGTGTTAAGCCACATTATTTGTGGAAATTTGTTATGGCAACCCTAGGAAACTAATGTATCACCTAAATAACATTAAATCTTCCCACCCATAAATAGGAGACGTCTTTCCATTTATTTAAGACTTCATTAATTTCCTTTGATAATTTTTTAAGAGTTTTCAGTGTACAAGTCTTATACTTTTGGGGCTAAACTTATTCCTAAGTATTTTATTCCTTAGGATGAACTTGTTTTCTTAATTTCATTTTCAGATGCTTCATTTCGAGTATACAGAAACACAACCGATTTTTCAATATTGATTTTGTATCCTGCAACTTTGCTGAACTCATATATTAGTTCTTATTAGTTTGTGGATTCTTAAAGATTTATTTTTTTATTGTTTTTTGAGAGAGAGAGAGACAGACAGAGACAGAGAGAAGGGGGAGGGCCCAGAGCAGTCTCCATAGTTGACAGCATTAGTTTTCCATATAGTTTCACTCCACAGGTAGGCACGGGACTGTGCAGGGCAGGAACTGGGCCAGGAGCATCCTGCATAGGCCCCAGCAATAACTGAACTGGAGGCACACCCCAGTTCAGCATATGGGTCCACAAGGGCCGAGGTCGGAAATCGATCCTCGGTCCCCAGAGCTGCAAAGCAAGCTCTTAACCTGCTGAGTCATCCCAGCTTCCCCAGTTTGTGGATTCTTAAGGCTTTTCTATACATAAGATCATGTCACCTGTAAATAGAGATGGTTTGACTTTTTCTTTTTCTTTCTTTTTCTTAGCTAACTATCCCAGCTAGACTCTCTAGGACAACATTAAATAGAAGTGGGAGAACAGCCAATCTTGTGTGTTCCTGGTCTTACAGAAAAAGCATTTAGTCTTTAATCATTGAGTATGATGTTAGCTGTGGGTTTTTCATAAATGCCCTTTATCAGGCTAAAGAAGCTCTCTTCTATTCCTAGTTTAGAGTTTTATGAAAGGATACTAAATTTTGTTAAATGCTTATTCTGCATCTCCTGATCATGTTATAAGATTTGAACACAATCAGAACTAATTCCATACTTTAGTAAGCAACTTAATGTTAATTTTTCTTATTCCGTATATAATCCCACCACTACAGAACTTCACAGTTTCTTTATGTACATTATTAACATAGTTTGACAACTATTAAATTTATTTTCTTTAAAATACCATAAACAAACAAGAAAGCTGGACATATTTGGCCTTTATGGGCAAATAAATAAAGGTCACAAGCTCAGTCTCCAAGAAACTAACAACTTCAAGATCAAATAAATAAATAACCATTTTAATAGATAATAGGATACCTAAACAGGTAAATAACATATGTAAATACGAGGGAAGGCAGAAGGAGAGAGATTCTCAAAGTACATACGCTCAATATCTGTAAGACGCAGAGGAGTTATTACAAAGACTGAGAAAGAAAATGAAGAAAGGGCATTTGCATGGAGGAAGTGGTATGTACAAGGAACCGAGTGAGAAAATACATGCATTCTATGTTGTTGATAAGGATTAGTGTGTACATATGTGTCTGTGTCAAGAGAGAGCTGTGTTACCAAGAGATAACCATGGAGATATGGGCCAGAGGAGTTTTAATTTTATCCTTCTTATTCACGGTAGACTAATAGGTCCACTACACATACAGAACTTTCACTATACTTGGACATAATGATGCAATGTATTCTGCTCCCTGAAGAAAAATAAAGTGCACAGAACATTGTATCATGAAGATATTCATATAAATTCTTTCTCTCTCTCTCTCTCACACACACACACACACACACACACTCACACACTTATCATGTGTTCCCCTCCACCTTACCAACATTTTCTGAATTTTTATCTACCAAGAGGTACCTTTAAAGAGTCTTTGGTTATATCACATTGCTTGCTTTCTTTAAGGATCCTGCCTCTATGTACATTTAACTTTATTTGCCATTACTGAAAATTAAGAAATATCACCAACCTATTGCCACTTGGATATTGTACTACAATGTCATGATCTTCATCAATGCCACAAACAGTTCCAGTTGTAGTTAAAGTCTCAAACATGCCATCAGTCCATCCTCCATGACCATGCTGCAAAGACTGTACAATTTCTAGGTCTAGATCTATATTTACCAGGTCACCAATCTGCAATCCACCAGGATTTCTGTTGCCATTCTGTTCACCTGTAATTACAGAGAGTTGAAAAAGGAAAAGGGAAGTCACAGCAATAACATGCAACTGCATTATTTTCAAATAAGAACAAGCTCTAGATTTTTTATTTTAGTTACCATATAATCTTCAAATGTTTTGAGACTATATTCAGATTCTAGAACTAGAGATCTTTAAAAAAGAAATGAAAATAAAGATCAGCTTCAAAAACTGAAATAATGTGACAATATAATGATGATTGAACAGAATTTATGAAAGACTGTGCAACCCTGTTTAAGGACATAAAATTCTGGATGCTGAAAATATATACTTTTCTGCCCAGGTGACTTCTTGACTATTACTGCATTGGAGCCAGGATACCTGGTTTCTGTGGTTTTTACCTAAAGAGCATTTTTAAATATTTCAAAACCTATTCCCCAGATTACATTCAAAACTCATTCTGGGATAAAGGATTCATGATCATAAAACACCTAGATGAGGAATCCAAAATGTATACCGGTATGTTGATTCTACACTTTTCTTGTGAAGGCAAAACACAAAACAAGAAAGTTCTTTAAAGCAAAAGAAATGGATGATCTCATAGAAAGCACAGGTATTTCTTCTGTATTATCCTTTAAAAAAAAATAAGGTATGCGGCAAGAAAACAGCACTTTTTGGCAACAAGGCAAATCCAATGATTTGGAAAAAGGAACACAGAGTTCACATGAGAAAGGAAAGCATTCAAAGACTAAATCCTTAATCAGAAGAATGTGGTAAATGTCCATCATGGCAACAAAAGAGAATGTATAAAATAAAGGTAGTTTTGGTTTGTTTTTTTATTTTAATAATACACAAAATTATATTTATTATATCACCTCAATCTTGGAGCTGTTCTTATAATCAGAAGACAATTTCACAGAAATTCTAAGGAATTTGTAAGATTTAAATTGTCAGATCCTATTAGCAATAGGTAAGAGATGTAACCTTGATAATCTAACACAAAATTTTTCAACAATATAAGTTTATGGTTAAAAGACAAAAGTTTCAAATACATTATGACATAAATGGCATATCAATGGTAAAGATATGACAACTCAGTGTCTATATAAATCATTAAAAAAGATCAAATTCTTTAAAACAAAAATAAAACCAAAAAGGTACCCCCCCCTTTAAATAGCTTTTATGGTAACTAATTTTTTTTTAGATTTTATTGTTTTTGACAGAGACCAAGAGAGACAGAGAAAAGGGGGAAGGCCCAGAGCAGTCTCCATAGTTGCATGTCATCAGTTTTTGACATGGTTTTGGTCCACATGGGTGGGCGGGGGCCGTGAAGGGCGGGAATTGTGCTGGGGGCCTCCTGCATGGGAGGCACGCCACCTCGGGCCAGGGGCTGAATTGGAGGACAAGAAAGGAACTGGGGGCCTCCCACATTGGAAGCACACCCCAGTTCAGCATATGTGTCCACACGGGCTGAGGCAGAAATTTGACCCTCGGATCCCAGGGCTGCAAAGCAAGCACTTAACCCCAGCTTTCCCAGTAACTAATTTTTTTAAAGTCCAACTTGAACATTTTTCTTATTCCACGTACTCTGACCCATTATTTAGTAATCTTCTCTAGTCTGCTAACTCACCTAGCACAGGGCAGTGATCTCTGTAGAAAGAACCTCCTTTGGCATCCTGGACACACTTCAAATCAGACTAAGAAGAAAAGAAAACAGAAAAATCACCCTTAAAATCTTCAAGTATATATTGCTCACTACCTAAAAATATGGGCAAAAATGTTCATTCAAAACACCTACAGCAGAAGTTAAGAATAGCTCTGGGTTAACAGTCGTAAGAAACACTGCTTTCTAAAGCACTCACCAAAAGACTATAAACTTGATCTTCAGATAGGTCATACTTTTTCACTTTTAGGTTCTTTTAAAGCTTAAAGTTAAAATGCCTGGATCTTAGATGATGTATTATATAACTGTACACCTAGAACCTATGTAACTTTGCTAACCAATGTCACCCAATAAATTTATTACTAAAATAAATAAAATTCCTGGATCTTTACCATTATAGAATACTTGCAGAAAAGGTTGCTTAACAAAAATAAAAAGGAAACCACCACACACAGTATATTTAAAATGCACATAACATATTCATTCCACTTTAAAGATACCTTTACCAAAAAGAACTCATTTGCTCTTTCTAATCAATTTTATGAGATTTAAATCCAAATATAGTCTTTTGATTCCTTGTCCAGTGATTGTAATTTTCCTATTTACATCAACTTCAGTTCTTACTTCACCAGAATTTGGTTAATTCAAGTTCCTTCCCATTTAGCTTGTATAAGAAAACAAATTGTTATTTAAGTACGGTATCTGAATGGGGAGACATTGGTGATATAATGGAGAAGTGCAGAAAATGTGACCTTAGAAGAGCAACCTTGAGGGCTATTGTGAAAAAGTAGATTTACTTAAAAGTGCTAAATAGTACCTGATATATATATAGTAGGTGATTAGTACGTACTTATTCTTTCAAGGAAAGGAGTTCCTTTATACACACACACACACACACACACACAAACCCAACTCTTCTATAGCTCCTTTACAACTAGAGCATCATTTTAGCTAAATCCTAGCCAAAGAGACACAGCGGTCAAATTGTTTTAGTGTGACACTGAACCCAGCAATTTCACTTCTAGGAATCTATGCTAAAGAAATGCACCCATAAATGTACAGAGACATATGTACAAGGATATTTGTTGAAACACTGCTTGGAACAATAAGAGAAGAAAAAAAAACAACCCAGATATCTATCAACAGAAATCTCATTAAATAATGGCATAACCAGCTGAGGAACACTCAGTCATCAAAAGAATGGGACCTATCTATATATATTAATAGTTATTAAGTACCTATATACATATAGCACATAAGGCTTCATTTGAAGCAATAATCAGTTGGCACTTACAAAAATCTACAATTTAAAAATAAAGAGGCATGAATAAAAAATTGATAACCAATGCTATATACAATTACAAATACTGGCAAGTAAAGTATTTGTTTAGAGTCACATGGTTGGCTTTTATACATAAATGGAATAAATTAAGGCAAAAGGACCATGGGACACTTTTCCCCTCCCAATGAGGGGCATAAACAGTTGAAAAAGTAAAATTTAAAAAACTTTTTCAATAAGGAATGCATTCAAGATGAAAAACATATAAAAGGCATACATTAGCATTATAACATTTAATTATGCTCTATTAATTAAATAGCTGAGGTCAACATTTGAACAATTGTCCATGAAATGCAGAAACATAGTGTAAGTTACTGAATAAACCACATTATTCTTATAAGTACTTAAGTAATTCAAAGTGTTTCTAGGTCCTCATTTTCTTAAAGATTTTTTTGTTGTTGTTGTTTTTGACAGAGAGAGAGAGAGACAGAGACAGAGAGAAGGGGGAGGGCCCCGAACAGTCTCTATAGTTGCACATCATTTGTTTTTCCACATTGTTTCATTCCACAGGTGGGCGCGGGGCTGCACAGGGCAGGAACTGGGCTGGGGTCTTCACCCTGGTGAGAACTGAACTGGGGACACTCCCCAGTTCAGCATATGGGTCCGCAAGGGCTGGGGTCGGGATTTGATCCTCGATCCCCGGGCTGCAAAGTGAGCGCTTAACCCACTGAGCCATCCCGGCTTCCCCTAGGGCCTAGGTCATCATTTTCAATTATTAACACTATACTTTAAAAATGCAGTGAAGAAAATCTCCTTAAAAATAATTTTAACATCTATTGTAATTTATATTTTTATCAGCCACCAAAGCCTAGAATATAAATATATCATAAAAACCTCATTATAATACTGTTCTCCATGTCCATGTTCAGGAGCAGCCTTGCAGATGATTCTAAATCTTTTTGATAGATTTTAGTAAATCAACCCTATACTTACATTTAAGGGATCAGCTCTATATAGTCAATATATAAATTAGTAAGTTACCCAAACATCAACTGAAGGTAAAATCAGATTGACTACGAAAGAGTTCAAACAAATGTGGTAAAAATGTAGTTTTATTAAATTTTCACTTTATAGATTTTTTCCTCCTACTGCACATGATTCAAGTGACTGTACTCTGACAAAAAGAGATGATAAAAGAAAACAATAAAAGCATACAATAAGGACTATTTTTCTCTTTTTTCACCCATCCAAAATTTTCATCTCTTATGGTTATTACTACCTACCATGCCTTCAAAACCAACTCTGTAAAGGTTCTTAGCACCATTATCCCAGAGGACATATGCTGCACTATGTGGGCTTGATGCACTCCAGTCTTGGATTTCAGTTACCTAAGAGAATTTTTTGAGAAAAGAATTTTTTAAAAAGAGGAGGAAAGAGGTTAGTTCTTTTAATTATGTTTAAATCTTAAAAATCATTTAAGCTATCATCCTGTATAACTGGATCATAAAAAATACTTACTTGCCAAGTATATGTCACTTCTAATATATAATTTAATTATAATTAGAGGCATTTTTCCAGAATTATAAGGTAATTTATAAAACCATTTTAGAAATTTTAAATTGGGTACTTAGTGATAACAGCAATAGATGATCAGTAAATATATAATTCAATGCAAAATTTTAAATCTTTACTCTTAAAGGATTCCTTTTAAGAACAGTGTTCTTTTCATTTATAACTCATTATTTGATAGAAAATATAAAATTTTTGACCAAATACCCGGACTAATTCAAGACCAACCTGGCTCCATGGGCAGCTAAAAGCTTGATAAGCACAAAGCTCAATGGCAATGTTCAAGAAAACTTAAGTGATTTTGCTCCTTAGCAATTCCCTCAGTTGCCTTCCAAAACAGGTCATCTAAGCTAAAACACCATGCCTACAATGGAAACCCAGACATAATCTCTAAGTATTGCATGCCACCAACCAGATTGATACACAAACTCATATGACATTAAAAAAAAATATATATATATATATATATATATATATATACTGGGATTCCTATTCCTTAAGGGCCAAGAATCAACTACACAAAAATGATACACAAAGAGCACTAAACATGGGTATTCTGAAGTAAACCAGTCTACAGCTAAGAATGGGAAGATGTACATGCCCAACTTACTACTTTTCTCCACCTTCACTCTTATGATCAGCAATCTTTCATAGTTACTTAGATTGCCAAGCTGATGTTAAATACCATTTTTAAGGCATGGCCTTAAAAACAGACTATTATTTCAAACAAGACATACAATGACCCTTTCATTTTTACCCTGTACTAAAGAAATAGGTTTGAAAGCTACATATTTTCTGGTGCTTTTATAGAAAGAAAGTTTCTATGTTTAAGATTCAATCAAATATTTGAGAAATATTCTAAACTGTTAGTAAATTAGTCCATTCTTTTTAATTTTTAAATAAACTATACATTAAAAACATAGACAAACTTTGAAGCATTTAAAAATAAAATGAACACCACACCATAAGAATATTGGCAGTAGTTTTCCTCTCATCAATTCTATCCTCTAGCTTCCCAAGAAAGGTTAACTACCAACCTGAATTTTGAGCCTATAACTGCCTTGATTTACTTTATAATTTTCACAACTACTGTATATCCTTAGAAAGCAAGTTTCTTTTTCCTTTTTAAACATTGTGAGTTCTATTTATCTATCTATCTATCTATCTATCTATCTATTTATTTATTTATTTATTTATTTTTGACAGAGACAGAGAGAGAACTGAACTGGGGGAGCTCCCCAGTTCAGCACATGGGTCCACACAGGCTGGGGCCGGGACTTGATCCTCGGTCCTCGGGGCTTCAAAGCAAGCGCTTAACCCGCTGATCCATCCCGGCTTTCCCAAGTTTCTAACATTCTAAAGTGAAATATGCAATCTTTACCAAAAAATTCCTTCTGATTCTAATATAGTCAGATTCTGCTTCCTTTGATCTAAAAAAAATGCAATGCTAGATTAAATGTCTATTTTCATAAGGGAGACAAAAAAGCATTTAACTAAAAACAAAAACTACAAATTTTAATCAAATTCATCCTAAATTCCAAATTACGTGGGATATAAAAGCAAGTTCATTAGTCAAGCTCAGAACCACTAAATGAAATTCCTTCATTTGTTAATATGTTTTGATAACTGAAGGGAAAACAAAGCAGAAAATACTACCATCAATTATATACTTTGATTTCTGATTAAGAAATATGTGCAGAAGGGTTGCTAAAGAGAAAAAGAGAAAAAAAAAACAAAAAAAAAACAAACACCATTCATGCAGGTTATACCAGGGTACTGGAAAAGAGCAGCCAGCATTGAAGGAAAAAGAAAAGGGGGTAACTATACTTCATCTCAAACATGTGCTTAAACAATGTTACCCTGAAGACTTAATGTTTCCTCGCTCAGAGTCACATGTACAAGACTGTGTCATTTAGTTTTCCTCATTTTGTTCATAAAATACAACATGTATTAAATCATAAATCAAAAATGTAATACTGATAACTTTGTCAAAGCTTCAAGAATGCCTACTTTTTATCACCCACGAGTTTCTATATAACAAAAACCCAGAAAGTTCGCTATGTGATTTCAGATTTTTAAAAAGCTGCCTTCAAGAGCTGATTAAAAAGAATTTTCAGGGGAAGCCGGGATGGCTCAGTGGGTTAAGCGCTCACTTTGCAACCCCAGAGACCGAGGATTGAATCCCGGCCCCAGCCCGTGCGGAAACATATGCTGAACTGGGAGCTCCCCCAGTTCAGTTCTCTCTCTGTCTCTGTCTCTCTCTCTCTCTCTCTCTCTCTGTCAATAAATAAATAAATAAATAAATAAATAAATAAATAAATAAATAAATAAAAATATTTTTTTAAAAAAAAGAATTTTCAACCCCCTGGTCAAATAATAAGGGTGGTAAAAAATATAAAATTAAAAAAATTTTAGAACAAAGGTATTAAAATTTTACTTCTCATGAACTCTTTCAAAAAAAGTCATGTATACTCTACCAAAGGAAAGAGGTAAGCTAAGTAAGATGATGTAATTGGATACAGACAACATGAGATCCAACCATGATGCCAAGGCATCCATCAGAGGGAGTTTCTAGGATGATTAGTGAGCACCAATCATCAATGGCAAACTATCTAAATTACAGCCATGTAATTCACAGACCAATGATGAAGGCTCTTATCAACAAGATCCCCACTGCCACTGTACCATTTTATTGACCTGAGGACACTGCCTGAGTGAGACTGCCCCAAATTTCTCAAGTGTACTTGACTTGTTGGACTATGTAATGAAGTTCCCCACTCTCTCCTCTACCCTCCACTCTCTGCCACCTAAATCAGCTGAGTTCTCTCAACTCACCCCACAAAATATTCTGCTTTAACCTACTCCTAAAACATTAAGAATCATGGTAAAAAAATAATAAAATAAAATAAATAATAAAAAATTAATTAATTAAAAAAAAAAAGAATCATGGTAAACTTAAAAGCAAAAAATACATAGTAACCCACCTCCTCTGACCATTTTCCTCCCCAATGCTCAGTACCTGGCCCATACTTCTGCCCCACCGAATGGCCTGTGTTGAGCCCTGTGTTTCCCAGGACTCACTAATGACCTTGCCCACTGACTATACCAAGACTCTTAAAAATTTCCAGGGAAGCAAGACAGCTTATCCAGAAACTCTTTTCAGTTCTATATTCTCCTGGGAATTTTCATCTAAAAGTAACAATGTCCTACAATAGTTAGATTTGGCATGCTACTTGGTTTGTCAAAAATTAAGTCTTAAATTATAGGACACAGCACTGAATCATACAACAATAAAGAAAAACAGTGAAATAATGACAGCAAAAATTGAGGCAGGAGAGCTTACAACTGGGAATGGGTAAATAAAAGGCTTTTAAAGGTATTCATAACATTTTATTTTTTTAATCTGTATAGTACAAACAAAAATGTTCATTTTATTACTATTCTTTAAACTTTCACATCCATTTTATACATTCCCCTGTGTGATACAGGACTGTTATAATGGTTGTAGAAGTTGTTCACTGCAAGGGGCCTGACTCACCAAGGAGGATTAGGGGCTGATATCCAGTCCAAGTTCCTCTTACCAAGACCCTAAGTGCTGGGGAAAAGCTATTCCTCACCCCACCAAAGGAGTGCCTTTTCTCTGCCATTGGCTTGTCAAGCATGAAGCATGTTCCCATAGCACTCCATCCATCTAGAGGTGGGCACCTTTCCCAAATTCCCACTACCCTATTTTTCTTTTTAGACCAGTGCTTCTGAAACTTTAATGTCCATATAAATGACTTAGAAATCTTGTTAAAATAAAGATCCTCATTTAGAAGGTCTAGGGGAAAGGAGACCTATTACATTTATAATAAGCTGTCAGGTGACACCAACACTGCTGATCCACAGGCCACACTATAGTCACAGAATTTAGATTTATATTTTTTGTCTGTCTCTTCTAATTTGAATATAGATTTCAGGAGAATTGAAACTTTGTCTCTTTTCTTTATTGCTATATCCCTGATGCTTGGAACTGAACCCTGAACAGTAAGAATTCAATTCGTATTTACAGAATGTTTTTTGAGCAAAAGTTTGCTTCTTTAATAAAAATCAAAGTACTTAAAATATAATGGCCAAAGTATATCTCTGACTTCTAAACATTAAAACTAGACCTTATTACTTAATATAAAATTCATATAAAATACTCTGAATTTAAAGAACATCTATTTGAAAAAAATGTTTAAAAATCTTAACGTCAAAGAATCTATATAAGCACCACGTTGTACAAAAGAGCCTTTTGAATTCCTGTGAAGAGTTCCTCAGATGACAGACTTTAAAATCACTATTCCTCAACACTAAAAATAATTATTTTCATGAGGTAACAGTGGAACTGATAGTGATAGACATTTAAGTTTGAAAGAAAAATGTTACTCATTTCAGTACATCTAGCATCTAGCATAATACAGTATGCACATTCAATATTTATTGACTGAATCAATGAATGAATAATCAGCAAAAACAACAAAAAGTCCAAAATAAATAAAACCAACAACCCACCTATCCTATTATCTCTGGGCTTTCCCACCCAGTAAAACAGTCTCTACCAAAGTCCCTTCAGAATAATTGCTGTAATTGACCCCCAGACAGACTAGACACTACCTGAGAAGGATAACAGAGTTAAGTGGACTGGATAACAAAGCAGGGGTTAATTATCCAGAAAAGGTCTTTGAAGAAATGGAACATAAAATAAGTAAATTCAAATGAAATTTTAATATCAAGAAAACTGAGAGCATGAGAGACAGCTTAGGGAGAAGTAGCCAAACAGGATGTTCAAGAATGCATCTGGGCACAAAATGGCAATATAAAGCCTAAAGGTGGAAAGGTAAGATCTAACCAACAACCTTCTCAGGAAATGACAGTATTTCCAACAAAACAGAAAAAATATTTTTTCTTTCAAGAAAAAGGGAAATGAAAATTTTAAAAATTGTTATTGGCACAGGAAAAAATGGACAGTGAAATTCAATTATCATAGTAATAAAAATCTCCTGAACATACTATATTCTAAAATAACATGACAAATCAAAACAATTTTTACCTTTCCCCTACGGCCATTTCCTCCGTCCTGATCTTCCCACTGCCAGTCTACTCCTCGTACCACTCTGGCACCTGCAAAGATCCCTCTGGCTGTAATCTTCTTAGATTTTCTACGAGACTCTAACAAAACCCTAAAAATAAAATTATTTGTTTTCAAATTTATATAAAAATAGGTAACAATAATTTTTTAAGGATTTATTTTGAGAGAAGGTGAGAGAGAGAGAGAGAGAAGGGGTAAGGGCACAGAGCAGTCTTCATAGGTGTATATCATTAGTTGTGACATGGTTTCATTCCACATAGGTAGATGGTCATGGTTGGGAACCAAAACAGAGGGCTCCCACATGGGAGGTGAGAATCTTCCACACCAAGCTACCCAGAGGTTACCAGTTGCACCATAGTTCAGCATATGGGTTTGCATGGGCCAGGGCTGGGGCCAGGAATTGAACCCCAGACCTCATAATTTTGAGACAAGCCCTCAACTGCTGAGCTATCCTGGCATTCCAACAATAATTTACTTTTTAAAACAAGATTATATAAAAGGTTATTTTGAAAACATAAAAAATTTTTCTTTGTTCTGGTTAATACCATAATAGCATGTTATAGGAATACCTTCTACATTCCACACATTATAATGATGTTAATGATAGTAATAGCTGAAATAATATAAACAGCTCATATTTATTGAGCCTTTACTATACATAAAAATACTTACAGAGGTGTAAAGACCGTTCCTTAAGAGGGTATTTTTATTTATTTTACAAAGAAATAAACTAAGTCTCAAAGAGTTAAGCAATTTACCCAAGGTCACAAATGTTTAATGGTAATGAAAACCACATACAAAACCAGTCTAACCACTGCAGGGTATCATTATATTCTTCACTGCTTTTAGAGATGGAAAACTCAAACCCTACAACTGTCAGTCAAATAATATAACTGATAGCCAAAGCAAGACAGCACCACAGAAATAACAAATGGCAGCCAAGTGGCACTTGAACTCAGACTTAGAAAGACAATAGGGAGTAGTAGGGACTTCGGTGAACTCAAGAATATGATCTAAGGGTATAGGTGCTTCTGTGCTTCAGCCTACTCTTGCCATGAACAAATGCAGGTTCAGTATTGAGTCTTCTCAGTGGGTAGGTGGGTGTATGGGTGTGGGTGTGTGTATGTGTGCGTGTGTGTAGAATTCACAAGCTTTGATTTTTGTGTAAAATCACCTGATTTCAAAAGGTTAGCAAATGTTCAAAAATTTAGAGCACTTTTTATACCAAGTAAAATACATCTGTATCCTGGATCTGACCTACACTAAACTGTCTCCAAAGTACTGCATACCTACAGCAGACTATGGACCTTAACAAGGTTCTAAAATCAACTACCGGTATATAGACCAGCTAGGTTCTCCAAGGCCAACTATCCCTATTCTTCTACAATCATTCTCATTCATAAAAATCAGAAAGATAGCAGGAGTGGGGTTGCTTGTTTTCCTACTTTTGCCTCATTATTCTATTCATTTATAGAATGTCTTTATTATACTCTACCTTTAAAAATTGTAAACAAAAGACAAAAATAAATAACTTGTTCAAAATTGCTTACTTAATGTATGGCAGGACCATGATTTGAACTGAGACAAAATGACACCAAAATCCATTTTTTTTACTACTGCTGCCTACCTGACTGGTTAGATTCGATATCCTATGCATTATCCCTGTATCTATCTACATAAGAAGAATAAATTACCTGAAACTCTACACCCCTTCACAGTTAATACTTCTCTCTCTTATTCGTTTTAGATACTTGACACATATCTCTACATTGAGTCCAAAACATCACATGATAATCACTATTGATTATTGATCAAATAATCCCACAACCTATAAACTCCTTAATACTGTGCCTTATTTATCTTCAAATTTGCACAGACATAATAGCTACCACAAAGTCTTAATAAACACCTCATGATTTAATCAATGGACCCTAGTGGTAGCAGTTAATAGAAGGCAGAGCAAGATGAAAACCAGTCTTTTTAGAGCTGTCTTTGTATTTCCAAATGTTGAGCAATGCTAAATTTCTACATAAAGGAAAGAATAGCCTAGATTATCTTGAAAAAATATTTATAGCTCCATCTTCTCAGGGCTCTTTCCCTCAATATATGGCTGGCATAGTCCACATCTAGCCTGTTATCTACTGCCTTCTGACTAAACCAGCTGTCAGAAGCTTTCCTACCGGTAATCCTATTTTTAAGGCTGTAGAGTATAAAAAATTTAATACTAACAAGGAATTGGAAAAAATTGTTTCCCTTACCGCTCACTTCCTGGGGTAGTAATTCTATAGAAGCGATGTCTTAAATGATGTTTATCTCCATGATAACAAACTGTGCACAAATCATAATTTGTACACTCTGCACATTTCCAGCGAATGCCAATGATTGGTTGCTGACGGCAGGTATCACACATGGTTCCATCATGCTTGATGCCTATTAAAACAAGGGTACATGCTTACATTAATTATAGGTATTACTTGAATATTATTCCCAAAGGGGAAAATTAAGAACATAGCATTTTACAATGTGTTTCAGTAAAGTAGTTAATATTTCAAATGTTCCACATACAGTTTTTAAGATAATAGATTGCAATATTTTAATCAGCACAAATTATATACTAAATGTTTTCTATTCCTTTTTATCATTACCAAGAACACTTTCCAATAGTACTTTCCTGTTCTTATCCACAAATTGAAACTTAATTTCAATCCAGAAAAAGAAAGAATCCTTTATTGTCCGCAAATATTTCGAACTTCAAATACTCGAGAATCTTTAGAAGAATTTGAACCTACTCTCCACATAAATAATTACTAAAAAGAAAAGACAATTTTATCCTCATGTCATAGAAATAAACCATTAATTTACTTAAGCATCTATCTCTAGGTATTAATAACTTTGTCCCCATAAACAATAAACTTCAGAAAATGATTAGTAAGAAAGTTGCCCAGTGTAAAGGTTAAGAGTACAGTAGTTGACTTTGTTGTAGTTTCTTGTTTTCGTAAGGAATAAGTTAAAAAAAAAACTCTAGACAAAAAAAAATACGCACTTGAACTAGAAGATCCATAATCACAGAATAAACACTACACCTGTCACCTTATAATCACATAAATTTACAACTAAATTATAAAACAATCAAACTTGAGAAACACCTGGTGACTAGCTGAACAGAACCCCTATAACTAAAAATATAAAGAGGCTACATCAAAACTGGTAGGAGGGCAGACACGTGAAACAGGTTGACCTCAAACCTACAGATAGTGGTTAAGCACTGGGAGGAACATATTGGCAGCAGAAGTCCCCCCTAAAAAATGAGGAGTCCCAACCCCACACCAGACTCCCGAGCCCAGGGGTCCTATGCCAGAAACAGAAGTCTCCATAACATATGACAGTGAAAATCAGTAAGGCTTCCATGTCTGTCCCAGTGAGACAAAGGTGGCCTGAACTCAAATGTCTTCTTAAAAGGCTCTCGCACAGACACACAGACTCACTCATTCACTCCCAGGCACTCACCCGGGCTCTGGCAGAGGAACAGCAACTCAAGAGGCATCAGAAACATACAAGTAAAGACTGAGTCGTGCTGATTTAGGGCAAGGGCTAGAGACAGCTGCCATTATCCATGTGTGGAGCCTGCCTCTTAGGACTGCTTTCGCTTAGTCTCTTGGGTCATTGTGTTTTCATTTTTGTTTGTTTCAAGATATCTTTTGATTGTTTTTCCCGATCTCATTGTTTACTCATTCACTGTTTAGCAGCATGTTATTTAGCCTCCATGTGTTTGTGTACTTTTTAGGTTTTTTTATTTTTATAATTGATTTCTAGTGTCTCAAACTATTCCAAAACATTAAGGGGAGGAGAAATTCCCAAACTAATTTTACATGGCCACCATTGCCCTGATTCCAAAACCAGACAAAGACATTACCAAAAAAAAAAAAAAGAAAGAAAGAAAGAAAGAAAAAGGAGAAAATTCTAGGCCAATATCCCTGATGAACATATATACAAAAATCCTCAACAAAATTCTAGCAAACCAAATTCATCAATAGGCTAAAATCATGCATAATGATCAAGTCGGATTTATTTTTGGCATGCAAAAATGGTTCAATACCTGTAAATCAATTAGCACAATACAACACATAGACAAAATAAAAATCATATGATCATATCAATTGATGAAGAAAAGCATTTGACAAAATCCTACATCCATTTATGATAAAAACCTGGCAAAGTGGGAAAAGAAGGAACATATTTCAACATAACAAAGGCCATATGACAAATCCACAGCTAACATCACACTCAACATGAAAAAGCTAAAAGATTAGAAACAAGATAAGAATGTCCACATTTCCACTTTTAGTCAACATAGTACTGAAAGTCCTAGCCACAGCAATTAGACAATAAAAATAAATATAAATAAAAGGCATCCAAACCAGAAAGGAGGAAGTAAAATTGTCATTATTTGCAGATGATATGATACTATATAGAAAGAACCCAAACGATTTCACCAAAAGAAACTATCAGATACTACACTTGATCTTAGCCAAAAGGCAGAGAAGCGATGCAAAAGAAACTATCAGAACTGATAAATGAATTTAGTAAAGTAAGAAGATACCAAATTAATATTCAGAAATCAGTTGCATTTTTATATACCAATAACAAAGAGTAAGTGAAATTAAGAAAAAAATTCCATTTTCAATGGCATCAAAGCAAACAAAAAACCTAGGAATAAATTTAACAAAGAAAGTAAAAGGCCTTTACTCAGAAAATTATAAGACAATGAATAGAGAACTTAAAGATACAAATAATTGGAAGCACATACCATGATTATGGATAAAAAGAATTAATATAGTTAAAATGTCCACACTACCCAAAGCAATTCAAGATTCAACACAATCTCTATCCAAAATAGCAGTGGCATTTTTCACAGAACTAGAATAAATAATCCTAAAATTGATATAAATCATAAAAGACCCTGAATAGACCAAGCAATTTTGAGAGAAAACAACAAAGCTTCAGGTATCACACTACCTGATATCAAACTATACTACAAAGCCACAGTAAGCAAAACCATATGGTATTGTCATAAAAACAGACTCATATATCACTGGAACAAAATAAAGAGCTCAGAAATAAATCCATGCCAATATGGTCATTTAATCTATGACAAAAGGGGAAGCCAGGATGGCTCAGCAGATTAAGTTCTCCTTTGCAGCCCTGGGAACCTAGGATCGAATCCAAGCGCTGGCCCATGTGGACCCATATGCTAAACTGAGGTGTGCTTCCCATGTGGGAGATCCCCAGCCCAGTTCCTACCCTGTGTGGACTTCACCCACATGTGTGAACAAAATCATGTGAAAACTGATGACATACAACTATGAAGACTACTCTGCCCCCACCCCTTCTCTCTATCTCTGTCTCTGTCAAAAACAATAAAATAAATCTTAAAAAAAAAAATCTATGACAAAGGAAGTAAAAATATACATTGGGGTAGACAGTCTATTTCAACAAATAGTGCTGGGAAAACAAGACAAATACATGTAAAAAATGGAACTGGACTATCTTCTTACACCATATATAAGAATAAACTCAAAATGGACTAAAGACTTAAATGTAAAACCTGAAACCATAAAACTCTAGAAGAAAACATAGGCAGTAAACTCTCTGCCACTGCTCTTATTAATATTTTTTCTGATAGTATCTCCCCAGGCAAGGGAAACAAGAGAAAAAATAAACAAATGAGACTACATCAAACTAAAATGTTTTTGCACAGCAAAGGACACCATCAACAAAGCGAAAAGACATCCTACTGAATGGGAGAAGATATCTGCCAATGATACATCTGATAAGGGGTTAATATCCAAAATCTATAAAAAACTCATACATCTCAACACCAAAAAAACAACCCAATTAAAGAAGTGGGCAGAAGACCTGAATAGACATTTCTCCAAAGAGGACACACAGATGACCAACAGACATGAAAAAACTCTCAACATCACTAATCATCAGAGAAATGCAAATTAAAACCACTTTAAGATATCACCTCACATATGTCAGAATGTCCATCATCAATAAATCAATAAACAAGTGTTGGCGAGGATGTGCAGAAGCCCTTGTGCACTGTTGATGAGACTGCAAACTCGTACAGCCACTATAAAGAACAATATGGAGGTTACTCAAAAAATTAAAAATAGAACTACTCTATGACCCAGCAATTCCATTCCTGAGTAGTATTTAGCCAAAGAAATTCAAAACACAAATTTGAAAAGATATATGCTTATGTTCAATGCAGGACTATACACAATAGCCTAGATATGGAAATAAATGAAATGTCCATCAATAGATAATGACTGGATAAAGAAATTTTTGGTACGGTACATAAATACAAGGAAATACAGTGGACTTCAGTACTCATTTTTAACTGTTCTGGGAGGCATGACAAACTATCAAAAATGATGAGTACCAAATGTTTCCCATAAGGAATAACATAAATTTAACATGTTTCCAAACAAAAAATACCCAAAATGACCACAGAAGCAAAGACAAGACAAGATTACAAAGGGATGTGCACAGGGCAAGAGCTACCACATGACTAACTCATGACCCGTTGTTTCAGCTGGAAAGGATAGCAAGTCAAGAGGCAATAGACACTGTCAAGTTCTAGCTTGCATGTCAAGTACCAAACAAATGACAAGTACCAAGACACAATTTTCACATCAAAATAAGCCAAGTAACAAATTCAGTAAATTTCAAAGCAGTTGAATAACAAGGTATGACTGTATTACTCTGTCATAAAAAAGAATGACATATTACCATTTGTGACAATATGGATGGACCTAGAATGTACTATGCTAAATAAAATAAGTTAGACTGAGAAGGGCAACTACCATTTAATCTCACTGATTGTATGTGGAATCTAAAGAACAAAAAAAAAAAGGAAGAGAGAAACTGACCCATAGATACAGAGAATAAACTGATAGTTATCAGATGGAAGGGGAGTTCAAGGCTGGGTAAGAAAGGCAAAGGGATTAAAAAGTACAAACTAATAAGTTATAGAAGAGTCGCAAGGATGTATAGTATGGGGAGTATAGTCGATAATAGTGTGAAAGCTACGGTATGTTTAGTATCAGATGGGTAGGAGACTATTAGGGGCATTACTTCATAAATTACGTAAATGTCTAATGACTACACTGTACACCTGAAACTAAATAATATCAACTTTAATTTTAAAAAACTAGTCTAGAGGATGAGTACTGCAGCATGGGAAATATAGTCAATAATGCTCTAATAACTATATACAGTGTCGGCTGGGCAGTAGACTTGTTGGTATTATCACTTGTGAGGTACGTAAATGTCTGATCACTATATTGTTCTGTACATCTGAAATTAAAAAAAAAGAAAATAAGTACTTGCTAAAAAAGTTCACATTTATGGATAAGACATTAAAACTATAAAAGGTACTACTATAGAGCAATGAAAATAATTGAAATTTTACAGCAGGGGCGCCTGGGCCACACTGGAAGAATTGTCTTAGGCCATGCATAAAATACACTAACACACCAGCATTATGGACACACTCAATAGTTTGGTGGTTACCTGGAGAGGGGGGAAGTGGGGGAAGGGAGAGTTGTGGGGGGAGGTGGGAGTGGGCACCAGATATATGGGGATGGAAGGAGAGCTGATTCTGGGAGGTGGGCACATAATGCGATGCATGGGTGATGTGATGTGGACTTGTACATCGGGAAACTACCAGTATCTAATTGTTACCAACCAATGTCACCCCATTAAATTTAACAATAAAAATAAAATACACTAACACTAAAAATACCGCTGAGCTAAAAAAGACTGCAAAATAATATAATGTTTTAAGAAAGTTTACAAATTTGTGTTGGGCTGCATTCAAAGCTGTCCTGGGCCACATGCAGCCCAGGGGCCACAGGTTGGACAAGCTTGTTTTAGAGCAGATTTCCCCAACCTTTTTGGCACCAGAGACCGGTTTTGAGGAAAACAATTTTTCCACAGACCAGGGAGTGGGGGGCAATGGACAGGAGAGGAGGATAATGGTTTGGGGATGATTCAAGTGCCAGATGCAGCTTAACTGTCACTTACCACTAACTTATAGGGTTTTGATATATCTGTAAGCAATTGATTTATTATGGTCTCTGTACAGTCAAATCTCTCTGCTGTTGTTAATATGTATTTGCAGGCACTCCCCAATGCTAGCACCACCACCACCACCGTTCCACCTCAGATCATCAGGCATTAGAATCTCATAAGGAGCGCACAACCTAGATCCTTCACATGCCCAGTTCACAATAGGGTTCACACTCCTGTGAGAATCTAATGCTGCCACTGATCTGACAGGAGGCAGAGCTCAGGCAGTAATGTAAGCAATAGGGAATGGCTATAAATATAGATAAGCTTTGCTTGCTTGTCTGCTGCTTACCTCCTGCTGTGTGTGTGGCCCAGTTCCTAACAGGCCACAGACCTGTAACGTGGCCCAGGGGTTGGGGACCCGTCTTAAGAGTAATAGCATTGGGGATAATGTTCCTTTACCATTCTGTTATACTAAGATCATGCATCCAACAAATTAAAACTAAAGTTTTTTAAAACAATGTGTGGCCTATCAACATCAGTGTCACTATTTTATGAACACATGTCTTATGGTCAAGTTCAATTTTGAACTATAAGGGCTGTGTTGTCCACACAACAGTGACACACTCCGGCATTATAGTTCTGGTTCTATCAATATCAATCTTTGTGCCATTGAAAAAGTCATTTTAACTAAAGTATTTATATACAAAAAAATAGTATTTCTTTCAAAATAATGGGGTGGGGGGGAGTGGCACAGGGTATTGCTCAGGTTGATGCTGGGTAACAGGTAACATGGAGGTGTATTATATTATTCTCTATTGTGTGTAAGTTTTAAAACTTTCTGGGGAAGCTGGGATGGCTCAGCGGATTAAGCGCTCACTTTATAGCCCCGGAGACTAACGATCTAATCCCATATGCTGAACTGGGGTGTGCCCCCAGTTCAGTTCTTGCCAGGGCCTATGTGGGAGGCTCCCAAGCCCATTCCTGAACTGTGCAGCCCCACGCCTACCTATGGAGTGAAACTATATGGAAAGCTAATGCTGTCAACTGTGGGGACTGCTCTGGGCCCTTCCCCTTCTCTCTCTGTCAAACACAATAAAAATAAATCTTTAAATATTTTCCATAATTTAAGTTTAGAAATTTTTCACAATTAAATAAAGGAAAGGAGTCATTTTAGTTCTCAAAAGCAAAGTTCCCTTTGGAGGAAGCAACATACTCTTTAAAGGTAAGGGATGTTCCAAGAATCAAGTAACAATGTACTGTATATGAAAGAACTAGAGTTCAAAAGCACTAAACTTTACAAAAACTATTACACTACTGCTACTTCTTGATAAGGAAATAAAACCCTATATAATTCATTTTCTATATCAGATTTAAAATCCTTACAAGAAAGGTAACCAAATTCCAAACAGTCAAACATAAGGATAAATCTGTTTGAACTGAGATGATTAAAAATAAAAAGTAGAGGATTAACACTAAAAGGAAGTCGGGGTGCCTAGTGAACTTCAAAAGAGCACAACACACAAAACAAGTATGTTTTCTGTGCAATCCTTCTGCAGTCTCCTTCCACAAAGATGCCTGATTGTAGGGACAAAGAAGATAGCAGACATCAGTACCTACTGATCATTCATTTTATTTCTTTACTGCTACTATAGACAGGCCCTCTGCTGCTTTCAAATATCATTCTTGCTGTAGCATGGAGAACAGAAAGGAAGAAAGCAAGTGGCCAGAGAAAGGGAGTCAAGTCTTAAGAACTTTATACATCACTCCAGGTAAGACAATTGTTTAAGTCAAGGTGATACATTTTAAGTAGAAAGAAATAGTCAAGAGAGATTTAGGACTTAGTGGCTATGAGTTAGAAAACAAAAGATGTAGAAATTAACTATATATATTAATACACACAGAGACACACACACACAGAGGGTACCAAAAAAATGTATACACATTTTAAGAAAGGAAAAAAACATATTAAAGTTGTAATTACGCAATATACACCAATAACAAAAGATGAATACAAGTCACATTTGACGTCTGCAATTACAAGAGATGCTCAAAGTGGTCACTATCAGCATCCAGACACTTCTGATTATGGTGAACTACTGCTTGAGCAACGTTGACCAAAGTGTCCACCAGTATTGAAATTGTGTTTCAATTTACCATGCATCATTTCAATTTACCATACATCTCGAACTTATGAATGCGTACAATTGTTAGGAGTGTCGGAGGTCCTGTTGCATACTCAGCGCTTCCATTGTCAATGTACTTCCACAACGTTCACAAATTTCAAATATCATTTCAAAATGGCCTTGAGCTACTCAAATGACAATTGCTCTCACCATTTTCTGACTATCCTGTCTGTCTCATGATGATGCTATCATTCATTTGGTTAACATCATCTTTCAAGTGAACGTCATATTACACATTGCTACCGTAATTCAATTCAACTTCCAAAAATAATCTATAGATAACATCTTTTAAAATGTGTATACATTTTTGGGCATCATTCAAGAGGAAACAAAGAGATAAATTAGAGATATTTAGGAACAGATAGTTCTCTTTAACAAAGGAGCTACCAACAAAAAACTAAACAAGGGGAAGCCGGAATGGCTCGGTGGGTTGAGCGCTCACATTGCAGCTCCGGGGACCAAGGATCAAATCCCGGCCCCGGCCCGTGTGGAACCATATGCTGAACTGGGGAGTTCCCCCAGTTCAGTTCTCTCTCTGTCTCTGTCTCTGTATCTCTCTCTCTCTCTGTCAAAAATTAATAAAACTTTAAAAAATAAAAATAAATAAATAAATAAATATAAAAAAAACTAAACAAGCACATGCCAAATCAAAAATGCAAGCTCAGGCCGGCACTAACATAAACTCAACTAAGAAACTAAATAAGGGGATACTGGGATAGCTCAGCTCAGCGGTTGAGAGCTTCCCTCGCAATTACAAGTTCTGGGGTTCAATTCCCAGCCTCAGTCCATGAAACTCCATTAGCTGAACTGCAGCCAACTGGTAACTGCAGGGATGGCTTCCACAGCGAACAGTCTCGCCTCTCATGTGGAAGGTCCCCAGTTCGGTTCTGCCCTGTGTGGCCCTACATCCACCTGCATGGAATGAAGCCATATCACAACTAATGATGTACAGCTGTAGAGACTGCTTTGGGCCCTCCTCCCACCCCTCACTTTCTCTCAAACAATAAAATAAATCTTTAAAAACAAAAGAAAGAAAAAAGGAACTAAATTTAAAAAAGAATCAGAAAAGTTCCATCAAAATGAAGGCTGAGTGGACCTTTCAAAGGAAAAAAGAAAAAATTTCAGAAGAGCATATATATGAACCAGGAGAAGCTTTATCTGTTTGGCAGCAATATCAAATATAGTCAAAGACTTAGAGATAAATTTTATAGTCACGTTGGGAAATAAAACAAATTCTGACCAGTATATTAAAACTGTTAAGAATTAAATGATAAAAATAAGATGTGATTTAAGATTAGTTCTAGGGAAGCCAGGATGGTTCAGCAAGTTAAGCGTTCACTTTGAAGCCCTGGGGACCAAGGATCAAACCCCAGCCTAGCCTCGGCCCATGTGAATCCATATGCTGAACTGAGGTGTGCTTCCCATGCATGAGGCCCCCAGTTCAATTTTTTCCCCCCTGGTTGGGCCCCTGGCTCGAGGGGAGGCCCCTCCTTCTCTCTGTCTCTCTCAAAAACAATAAAATAAATCTTTAAAAAAAGACTAGTTTTATAACTTACTAGCTAGATAATATTCATTATCAGCTTAAACCACTCTGGGATCAATATTCTCATTTATACACTGAGAAAATGTTCCTTTCATATGTAATGGACTAAGTGTGTTACCCCCCCAAAATTCACTTGTTGAAGCTCTAACCCTCAATGTGATGGCATTTGGAGGAGACCTTTGGGAAGTAATTAGATTTAAATAAAGTAGTATGGATAGGCCCCCATGATGGGATTAGTCTTCTTATAAGAAGACAAAGAAAGACCAGGCCTTTATCTAACAAGTGAGGAAACAGCAAGAAGGCAGCTAGCTGTCTGTAAGCAAGAAAGAGAACTGTCACCAGGGAACAGATTTAGCCAGCACCTTGATCTTGAACTTCTCAGCCTCCAGAACCTGAGAAACAAATTCCTGTTGTTTAAACTACAGTCTATAGTAGTTTGTTATGGCAGCTCAAGGAGACTGAGACAATATGGAAAGAGACACTATGAAGCTAGTGATATAATAGAGGTAAATACATTTTGAAAGACTTTAAAGCAAAATACACTTAATTTATAAAAAATTATACTGCACTTAATTTCATCTTAATATAAATTTATTAAATGTACTAGTCATCTATTCAATTAGTGATCAAAATCATCATATATCCCAGAGAAATTCAGAAGTACTTACACACAAATCAAAGGACTTAATTCAATTTCCTCAAGACTGCGTGTAGAGAATATTCAATTATACATGTGTGGATTATCCCCATTTTAGCAAATTGCCCACTTCTTCCATGGCCATTTTCTTACTATTTCATCTCAAGTTTTTCTCCAAAGCTTATGGCTTACCTGAGGCTATACCTGTCTTCTCAGTTCTTTTCATTGTCTTCACCCAGAATAATAACAGCAGACACAACTGCCCTGCAAGATAGTCCTACATACCAGATCATCTACCACTTCTTGTCAGTTGAGAATGATGTATGGAACTATCCTATGGCTAATTAGGTCTGACTGCATTAACACGTTAAGTGCCATGTCAGTCACAGGTGACTGACACTGAACTTTCTGTTCGGACCGCGTCAGTCACCAGTGACCAACAGTATACTTTTTGTGCAGGTACTGTATGTTAACTGACGATATAAAATTAAAAAAATTATATTCTATTAATAAATTTTAAATAAGATGTCCCGCTTGTCTTTCCATTTTAAAATGGTTATTCCTTTTTTTGTTTTCCTTTGCTATAATTTCTCCCCATGTAGGGGACATTTTCACGTTCATGGGTAAAGAAAAATCTTTTTCTGCACTGGAACAAGAATCGCAGACAACTGACTAAATATAAAGCATTTCTAAAATAATACATTGTACAAATTGTGGTAAATAATAAATATTCACACAGTAGATATATTCTATATACAGTGATCCCTCATTTTTTGCTGTTAATGGGGACCAGAGCCTTCCGCGAAAGCTGAAAAACCGCGAAGTAGGATTTGCCCCTAGGAATATTCGTGTATGTGGGTACAAGAATGTTTTAAATATGTAAGCAGTTTTGCGGATGTTTGCTTCCTCTTTCTTGATGTACCGCACTGTAGATTCATTCACCCCGTAATGGCGTGCCACAGATGCATAACTTCTGCCCTCTTTGATCATATCTAAAAGTTTCACTTTTTCGCTGATGGTCATCATCTTCTTCCTCTTGGGCGCCCCGGAGGAAGCTTTCGCAGGGGCACAGCCCTTAGGCGGCATTATAAGGGCTTAATGAATAAAAAAAGTTATTGCTTAAACAAAACAAGTTATCGCCAACACAACACTAAAATACAGTATGCGAGACAGTCAACATCATGGACAAGACTGGCGAGATACAACAAGAGAAGATGCTAGGTGAGGCTGCGATGATGCGCAGACAATCAACTCACAGGGATAAATCCACTTGTACTCTCATTGGTCGATGTCGCACCGGAAACCAATCACGCACCTTTATGAGAGCCTGTGGGATGGACTCTGAGTCAACTCATCTCTTTGTTTGACATGCAGGGATCCTTCTCTCTCGCGCATCAACACGAAACAACGCTCCTTTCCGCAATGTGGCTGCCGACATGGTTGTATTTTTTCATTTTTATTTTTTGATGAATGTTTTGGGGAAACCCGCGAAGCACTGAAGCCGCAAAACGTGAAGTGCGAAGTGGCGAGGGAACACTGTATAAACATTCAGCCTTATCGCAACCTAAACAGATCTCTGGTCTCAAGCATTTCCGTGAAATCTGATATAACAGGCCAAGCAGTAAGCAAGACAAAACAGCCTGGGCACTTAACGTGTTAAATATGAAAATTATCATCAGCCATAGATCCAAAAGAAATTATACTCTAGTTTAAACAAAATGCAAACAAAGGGGAAGCCAGGATGGCTTAGTGGGTTAAGTGCTCACTTTGCAGCCCTGGGGACTGAGAATCAAATCCCGGCCCCGGCCCATGCGGACCCGTATCCTGAACTGGCATTCTTCCCATGCAGGAGGCCCCCAGTTCAGTTCTTGCTCCCCCAGTTGAGCTGCTGGCTCAAGGGGGTATGCCTCCCATACGGGAGACCCCCAGCCCAGTTCCCACCTTGTGTGGCCCCCACCTACTTGTGTAGAATGAAACCATGTTGAAAAACTGATGATGTACAACTATGGAGACTGCTCTGGGCCCTCCCCCTTCTTTCTGTATCTCTCTGTCTCTCTCGGTCTCTTTCAAAATCAGTAAATAAATCTTAAAAAAAAAGAATGCAAACTAAAATTGAAAACCACAGATTTACAGCTACACAACCCAAGGCTACCAGCATTCATTTGTATTACATGCTTCAGTCTTTTAGAATATAAATCTAAAGGCCAAATGTAATAAATTTTTTTTTAACTTATTTGTAAATGCAACTTTCATCTAGTTTTCCTTATTGGGTATATAAATGAATACAAAGAAAATAGTCTCTTTCACTTTTTAAAATCACATTAAGATTAAAAAAAAAAAAAAAGGTGCCAAATAATTATAAACTGGCTAATCATTTCTTTGGGTTACCAAGAATTTGCTATATTTTTGAAAATCAAAATGTAATCAATTCTTTATAATATTAACTTCAAAATATCTGTAGTTACTCCTGTAATTATTGTCCATCAATACAAATAGCAAAGGTTTACAAAGTTAAGAAATTATCCAAGCTTACAACAAAGATATTTTTTAAGGTAAATTCTAAAACCTACCAACAGATAATGATTTTTTAAGAACTATCACAATTGTCTGATACAGGACCATTAAACTGAATTATTAATTTTCATAAAACTGCAATTAATAAAAAGTGGCAAGAATCACAATATGAGGTTTTTTAATTCACAGATTTCAATACTGAAATACAGGTTCATTCTTGCTTTATATATTTATTTTATACCAGTTACATTTCTGGAAAACTGAGTGTATATTTAAAATGGATGAGAGGTATGGCAGCTTATATTTTCCAAAAAGGGCCACACCAATCTATATCCACCCCAAGTGCTCCTCTGACAATGTGACAATGGCACGTTGACATCAAGAAACAGGTCTATTTTCCTCCCCTCACTGGACCTGGATAGACATTTGCAATTGCCTTGGTTAACTGAAGGTGGTAGAAGTAATACTACTTGACTTCTGAGGCTAGAACATAAAACAATGCAGATGCCAACTTGACTGTCTGTGTCCGTCTCTCTCCCTACCTCAGGATTCACGCCCTGTATGCCTTGGAAACTGTCATAAGTCTGGCTATAATGAAGCTGCCACAGAGAAGCAATCACATGGAGAGGCCACTAAGAGGTAGAAGAAATGCCCTAGGAAGCCTGACCCTGCCAGCCCCTCCACTGTTTGCCTCTTCCAGCTGAAGACGTAGACATTGTGGAGCAGAGACAAGCCATTCCCCACTAAGCCACATCCAAATCCCATGGAAGCCATGAGCAAATAAACTGTTTCACATTACTAAATTTTGGGATAATTTGCTACATAACCATTATAACTGAAAGCAGGTTAAAAATAAGTTACTATCTTTATTATAGTTCCCTAAATATAACATACTGCAAATAAAAATAAAGAATGATAAAAGTGCTAGAAAAAAAATTGAACAGCATATTTTACAATTCTGAATAAAATCTTTCTTAGCATGACACAAAACATAGAAGTCACGCACATGCCCATGTGAGCACACATAGATATAATGTACAGAGGAAATCTGAAAGCCCACTGCAAAGTGCTGACAGTAACTGGAGGTGCACAGATGGGAAAGAGGAAGGCACTGTCACCTTTTCTTCTATGTACTTGTAAATTGTTTGGTTTTATTATAAGCATATTATAATTTCCTAATTTTAAAAAGAAAACACAAAACAAAAGATACCAATTTTATACACTCAAAATGGCACAGATTAAAACAAAAAATTAATATAATTGATGTTAAAATATAGGGCTATTTATGTGTAAACTATGATCAACTCATAGAGGAAAATTCTATGCAGCTATTAAACCCTGCTGCAGAAGAAATGTTACTGACATAGTAAACTATATTATTTTATAAAGCAGTTTGCTACAGTATACTATTTTGGTAAATAAATTACATAATATATATAATTCATGTACAAAGAAAAACTAGAAAGATAATACCCAAAATGTGCTGATTGGATTACCCTTTGTAGTTTTCCAAATCTTCTACACTGAGTGTGTATTAATTCTAGAAAACAGCTGGGAGAATAGAAACATGTAATATGCAGAAGTAATTTTATAAGCATCAGAGATGCTGGTATATATAATTTACAATTAAAATAAAAGCTACAGGGGAAGCCGGGATGGCTCAGTGGGTTAAGCGCTTACAGTACTTTGCAGCGCTGGGGACCGGGGATCGAATCCCAGCCCCGGCCCGTGAGGACCCATATGCTGAACTGGGGAGTGCCCCCAGTTCAGTTCTCTCTCTGTCTCTGTCTCTGTCTCTGTCTCTCTCTGTCTCTCTCTCTCTCTCTCTCTCTGTCAAAAATAAATAAATAAATATATTTTTTAAAATATGAATTAGCTTTAAAAAAATAATAAATAAATAAAAGCTACACAAAAACATGAAGGACTCAAATATTTCAGATAGTTAGATACTTTAACAATAAGGTAGGTAACTGCTGGGAAAGCTGGGATGGCTCAGCGGGTTAAGCACTCGCTTTGAAGCCCCGAGGACCGAGGATCGAATCCCGGCTCTGGCCCAGGTGGACCCACATGCTGAACTGTGGTGTGCTTCCCGAATGCAGTGAGGCCCCCAGTTCAGTTCAAAAAACAAAAAATGACGCAAGGTAGGTAACTGCTACTTTGAAGTTTTTACTTCTTTTACCCCTTATACTGAGCTATTCCATGCTTATAAAAATATGTATCTTATGACCAAAATATAGAAACAAAAACATCATAATTAATATCAAGTAGTAGAATAAATAAATGTCCCAGCATGGTTAAGTTTCTGAAGAAAGTCTAAAATAGGTCTCCTATGTCATCACAAAAAGTAAAATGAACTAGACAAATCGGTATCCACTATACATTTAGAAGTTTATCCTAAATTATTTGTGTAGCTATTCAAATGAGAGTTGATGAAAGGCATAGGAAAAATGCTTTCCAACCTTCTGACTAAAAAGAGAAAAAGTCCAGTTTTCAGCTATTTACATATTTTTCATTTCTATGTTCATTTTCCACAAGGTACAATGATAACATTCACAAACTCATAATCTGAGTACAGGCTTTCTATAAAATGAACCATTTAAACACACAATGATCATTGGTTTTAAAAAGAAGCCCTTCTATAACTCACGGTTTTAAAGAATACTTCAGGAAAACCATTAATGCACACAAAAGCACACCCAAATCCTTTCTTGGTTCCCACAGTTCAAACGCCAACTAAGCTACCGAACAGCTGTGAAACAGACTATCGATGAGAACTGGAAAACATAAAAAAAAAAAAAAAAAAAAAACCCAACTCCACTATCAAAATGGGCACTATAGAATTTTTAATGAGAATGAAATTAAATGGATTTAAAAAAAAGTTGTATTTAAAGAAAACACAAAACAGGAGAAAGGAACTTAATTAAACAAGGCCAAAATTTTACTGCTCTCTCACACAATAGCGTTTTTGTTTTCCCATACTACATCCATCCAATTTATTCTCATCTCAAACCACTTTCTTCCACTCTAAACTTTCTTAGGTATGGAACATTACTGCTTAAAATTTTCATTTCATAAAAATTCCCTAATTTAACCGACTAGTGATTTATGAAGACATCTGCCACTGTTAAATGAACCACCTGATGATAGCTTTTGACTTGTTCTGCTAATACACAAATGGCCATCTGCTCTGTTTTAATGACATCTGCCCTAAATTCAATAACTTAGAAGAGAATTTACATATCTTAAGTTTCTTTGTTGGAAAATTTTATGAGAAGAGTAAAACATGTTAGTCAGTATCAAAACCCACAAGACAGCCAATGAAAACAGCTCAAATTTGAAAAGCACTGATTTATGTAAGTAAAATGCTAAATTTGTAGATAGAAAAGATGAGTGAAAGAACTACAAGGAGTTCAATATGGAAAAGAACATCTAAATTATTACTTTGTGTAACAGCAAAAGTAAACAATGGTTTACTAACAAGAGAGTGGAAACATGTTATACAATGGAATAACTGAAATGAACAGCCACACAATTCAACAAGGATGGATCCTTCAATTATAGTGCTAAATTTTAATTATACAGGAATACAGTATGTTTTAAATAAACCCTATATATTGTTTACATATATATAAAAATATAGCATATGTGTAAATAAACCCATGGAGAGAACTGATTTCTAGATAATGTTTACCTCAGGGAAAAAAGGCAATGAAATTGGAAAGATGTGCACAGTGTTTCAAATATACTAGTAATAATTTGTTTCTAGATGGGACCACAGGTATCCATTAATCATTTCTCTCCTTAGATAATTAAATACTATGTAACAAATTTTTAAACTTTTTAAAATAAGCAATAAACATTCCTAATAGACTGGAGCTTAGGTAACCCTGTAAGTTTTTGCCTTAATTAAAAGCTTGAAACTAACATTTAAAAAATTAATTTATAAGTCATTAGCCAGTATTTAAATGTAATTACTTATTGTGTTATAATTATTCATGTCACTCAACCAACCAAGAAATTCTATTTCTGATTTATGAATTCATTCAACTTTAATCCCAAATCAGTGTGACAAAATGTTTAGAGAGTAAGAGTGTTAACCAACTAGTGGGCATCAGATATATGGTGATGGAAGGAGAGCTGATTCTGGGTGGTGAGCACATAATGCAATACATAGGTGATGTAATATAGATCTGTATATCTGAAAACTATTTGTTACCAATCAATGTCACCCCAATAAGTTTAAAAATTAAAAAAATAGAGAGGGGAAGCCGGGATGGCTCAGTGGGTTAAGCACTAATTTTGCAGTGCCGGGGACCAGGAATCAAGTCCAGGCCCCAGCCCGTGCGGAACCATATGCTGAACTGGGAGCTCCTCCAGTTCAGTTCTCTCTCTGTCTCTGTAGCTCTCTCTCTCTCTCTCTGTCAAAAATAAAAATATATTAAAAAAAAAAAAATAGAGTGTTAACCAACTAGAGTATGCATCTTATTTCCCTGAATTTCCCAATGAGGGTGAGGCTTTTAGTGACCTACCCAGCCCACCCCCTTCTCTCTGTCTGTCTGTCAAAAACCAATAAAAATAAATCTTAAAAAAAAAAAAAAATGACTTTGAAGTGTGTCACCCAAAATCTACAACTCCATCATATTTTTTCTATTGGACAAGTTATTCTCTCATCCATTTCTATAGATTCTGCTACTCTACCTTTTTACCAGCTTGCATAATAAAATAACAATCATGCACCCACACAGTTCAAATAAAAGAAACAAGTTGTCAAATCAGGTATACAACTGGCGATTTTAGTAATATATTTTTTTTCTTTTTAGCACTTGTTACACAGGGATAAAAAATAAATGCGGCAAACAAAATTAAGAATATTACCCACTTTAAATTTTATTCCTGGGAAGCCGGGATGGCTCAGTGGGTTAAGCGCTCACTTTGCAGCCCCTGGGACTGAGGATGGAATCCCGACCCAGCCCATGTGGACCCATATGCTGAACTGGGGAGTGCCTCCAGTTCAGTTCTCACCGAGGTGAGACGAGGTGAGACTCCTGCCCTGTGCAGCCACGCACCCACCTGTGGAGTAAAACTATGTGGAAAAACCAATGATGTACAACTATGGAGACTGTTTGGGGCCCTCCCCCTTCTCTCTGTCTCTGTATCTCTCTCTCTGTCTCTGTGTCAAAACAATAAAAATAAATCTTTAAAAAAAAAATTTTTTTTCTTCCTGCTAACTAGTAAAAACTGATTACTTCATTTTTTAATTTTTATTGTTTTCAGATAGAGATAGTGAGAAGGGGGAGGCCCAGAGAAGTCTCTATAGTCGTATGTCATTAGTTTTCCATATAGATTCAACTCCACAGGTGGACACAGGGCCTCACAGGGCAGGACTCAGGCCATGAGCCTCCTACATGGGAAACACGCCCAGGGCAGAAGTCAAACGGGGGGCCTCCCACATGGAAAGCTCACCCCATTGAGAACCGAACTGGGAGCATACCCCAGTTCAGCATATGGGTCCACACAGGCCAGGGCCAGGATACAATCCCTGGACCCTGGGGCTGCCAATGAGCACTCAGACTGCTGAGCCATCCCACCATCTGTTCATTACTTCCTTTTAGAAGCAAAACACATGTCTGTATATCTTGACCTACTTCAACTTCAAGTTTATAGGTAAAGAATTAAGGCTCAAAGAAACTAATGTTATAAAGTAGGAAAAAAAAAAAAAAAGACTGACAAATCTGGATTTGCATCTCCACCATCAACTTATTAGTAGTAAAATCTTGGGCAAGTTCAGTTCAATTCTCATGGCATGTTTTCTCATCAGTAAAATGAAAGCTATTAAACACACTTTTAGGAGAACAAAATGAGATAAAGAATGTAAGATACTTAGCACAATGCCTGATACATGACTAGAGCTCAGCAAATGTTAGTCCATTCCCCTAACTAACAGGCCCACTTGATAAAATCTACAATGAATACCTTAATTTCCCTACCAAGCTAGTGCATATCCACTACTCCATGAAGAAACTAGGGGAGAAGGAAGAGTAAGGCACAATAACTTATTACAATCCCAAGCTTTCATGATTTGTTATCACTAGCCCTGAAAAACTCCCAAAATTCAAATATTTTTTTCAATACAGTATTAAAAAATTCCCTTTCCATTTCCTGTCTTAAGAATGAAATTACCAAGAAGATAAATCTACTAGAGAAAACAAAGTACTCATGAGTGTGCTTAAAGAATATAAACTACTATCTACAAAACATGCTTTTAAAAAAGGTATTCTAAAACCAAAAATGAATGTCTGTCTGCAGAGTTCCATTAACTCCTTCACTAATTTAAACCCTACGCTATCTTGGTTGTGTTCTACAAGTTCATTTATAAGCCAATTATTTACAACTCAGAACCCATTTTCCCAAAGC
>PVKE010013973.1:0-35683 GCA_004027555.1 Craseonycteris thonglongyai | reverse complement strand
CCTTCCCTCCCTCTCTCCCTCCCCCCTCATCCCCCTCCCTCTGGCAATCACCAAGCTATTGAGTGTGTCCATAGGTCTCTGTGTCTTTGTTACTTTCACTTTTATATTCCACCTATAAGTGAGGTCATGTGTTTCCTGATTCTTTCAGTCTGACTTATTTCGCTTAATAAGATAGTCTCTAGGTCCATCCATGTTGCCAGAAATGGCATTCCATTTTTAAAAGCATCTTTAAGACAGTTGTTTTAAAGACTTTGTCTGGTAAGTCTGGTGTCTCAGCTTCCTCAAGGGACATTTCTATCTATTTGTTTTGTTCTTTCGAATGGCTATTTTCATGTTTCTTTGCATGATTTGTAGTTATTTTTGAAAACTAGACATTTAAATTTGATAATGCAGTAATTCTGAAAACCAGATTTTCTCACTTATCTTCAATTTGTTGGGGGATACATATATATCCCAACTATTAAGTTCCCAAACTCACCACCGTGCCTTTACATTGGCAGCACTGTACAAACAACTCGGTAAGGTTTCATAACCTGGGCATATCAGTGTCTCATAGCTGTGTTCTTGCTGACATGTGGCGGTGTCTTGCACAGCATTCATGATTGTTGTGTGTGTTTGTGTGCCATCACGAGAATGTCAAAGCTTAAATTAGAGCAATGAACAAGCATTCAATTTCTTGTTAAACTTGGCAACAGTGGAAGTGAAACCAGGGACATATTAGTCCAAGTTCATGGGGATAACACCATGAAAAACATGGCAGTGTACAAATGGATTAAAATTTTTTCTGAGGGGAGAGAAAGTGTCACTGATGAACAGAGGTCAGGGTGGCCACCAAGAAGCAGAACTGATGAAAACACTGAAAAATTTCATCTAATTGTGTGTCAAAATCATCAGCTGACTGTGAGAAGCATAGCAGACAAAGTAAAAATCAGGAGAGAAACAGTTAGGAAAGTCTTAATTGAAAATGTTGGCAGGAGAAAGGTGTGTATAAAAATGGTTCCAAAGGAGCTCACCAATGAACAAAAGCAAAGGAGAGATGCAGTTTGTCAACATCTTTTGGAGAAACAAGATGATGTTTTGGGCTGTGTCATCACTGGTGATGAAACAAGGGTGTACAATACAACCCTGAAACAAGGCGTCAAAGTGCACAGCGGAAGTCAGCCAATTCTCCGTGACCAAAAAAGTTCCATCAGTCCAAATCAAGAGTCGAAACAATATTGCTAATCTTTTTTGATATTGAAGGGATTGTTCATTATGAATTTGTACCAACTGGACAAACAGTCAACCAAGTTGACTATTTGGAAGTGCTGAAAAGGCTGCGTGAAAAAGACAAAAATGACCTGAACTTTTTCCCAATCACAGCTCTTGCCTCATGACAATGCACCAGCACACATGGCACTGTCTGGGAGGGAGTTTGTAGCCAGTAAACAAAGAACTATAATGGAATCCCCTCTCTACTCACTTGATCTGGACCCCAATTACTTTTTTCTTTACCTGAAGATAAAGGAATGTTGAAAAGAAGACATTAGATGACATTCAGGACATTGAGGGTAGTATGATGATGGCTGTGATGACCATTCGAGAAAAAGAGTTCTGAAATTGCTTTGAAGGGTGGACTAGGCACTAGCATCAGTGCATAGCTTCCTGAGGGGAGGATTTCAAAGGTGACTGTAAAGATATTCAGCAATGAGGTATGTAGCCCTTTTTCTAGGATGAGTTTATGAACTTAATTTTCAGACCTCGCATATACTAGGGGTGCCAAATAATGTATAAACGTTTTAAGAGTTATCTCTGTATTACATAAACACTGATGGTAACCACTTTGAGCACTTATTATAATTACAGAAGTCAAATGTGACTTGTATTCCTCTTTTGTTGTAGGTATATATTGAGTACTACAATTTTAATACAGTTTTTCCTTTCTTAAAATATGTATGTCTTTTTAGCACCGTGTATATGTGTGTACCTCGCCATTTTATGATGTGTCACCATACTTCCTTTTGGCACATTTTTCTTAACTCTGAAATACATCTTTAGTTGTCTCTCTTCTGAGATTTTCTCTTTTTTTAGCTTTTCAAAATTCCCCAACCCCATTGTTTTTTTACATTTATCCATGAAAGGTTTCTTTATTAAGTTATGTATATAATTTTTTTTCCAAACAACCTTCGTATATAATAAACAGACTTTTCATACATTTTTCTTGTGCAAAGACTGTCTTTCTTTTCATGTGTAGTCCCTGAAGTCTCTATGTGGTTAGCTAGTGTTTTGACAGTGATTTCCTTAAACTCCAGGAGTCCAAAAGAGAAAGAAAAGAATTCCACCCCTTAGTCTTCACTAATTGCTTCTGCTTCAGGTACACCTTCAACACTTAGACCTGCATCAACACTTGGGGTTAGCCCTGGTGAAAGCCTAGGGTCTTTTCTGAATGTGCATCTTACCCTAGGGATGTGAATGCTATGGATCTTTAAATCGCCCTCATACTCATGAGCTGTTGAGTGTCCAATTTCTTTAAAATATATATTTTTATTGCTTTTGACAGAGTGGGACGGGACGACCTAGAGCAGTCTTCACGGTATGTAATTAATTTTATTTTCTTTTATTGTTTTTTGACAGAGAAATACAGAGACAGAGAGAGATAGAGAGAAGGGGGAGGGCCCAGAGCAGTCTCCATAGTTGCATGCCATCAATTTTGACATGGTTTCATTCCACACAGGTGGGCAGGGGCCACGCAGGGCAGAAACTGGGCTGGGGGCCTCCTGCATGGAAGGCATGCCCCCTCAAGCCGGGGCCATACCAGGGGGCAAGAACTGAACTGGGGGCCTCCCACATGGGAAGCACATCCCAGTTCAGCTGTGGGTCTCCATGGGCCGGGGCCGGGGCCAGGATTCCATCCTTGGTCCTTGGGGCTGCAAAGCGAGCACTTAACCACTGAGCCATCCCAGCTTCCCCTGGTTTTCAATATAGTTTCATTCCACAGCTGAGTGTGGGCTGTGCAGGGCAGGCACAGGGCCAGGGACCTCCCAAATGGGAGGCATGCCCCTGAGAGCAGGGGGCCTTCCATGTGGGAGGCATGCCCGACATGGGGGCTCCCACATAAGAAGCTAGTTCTGGTGAGAACCAAAATGAGGACACATCCTAGTTCAGCATATGGGTCCACACAGGCTGGGGCTGGGATTTGATACTCGGATTCCAGGGCTGCAAAGCGAGTGCTCATCCTGCAGAGCCGTCCTGGCTTCCCCCTTAATTTCTTAATGAAATTCCCATAGGTTTTCTTCCTGAGCCTTAGGCAGTCTATTGTATATCTCAGTTTATAATCTTTTGCTCTAGGCATCTGTAGGTTGTTAGTTTGCCTTACAATTGAGCATTTCTACTTTTTTTCCAGCCTGACTTTCCATTTAGGCAAAACAAAGGTGAGTGCCATTATATCATGTCACATCATATATCATATATCAATCATATATCATGTCCCATATTACATTAGCCGTGATAGTTATCTCTAATATAGTCATTTGTTTAGTATTTACCCACATTATCTTTTCTGACCATTTTATGCTGTATTTCAATATTTCCTTCTAGGATCATTTTTCTTCATTGTCTAAAATACATCTTTAGACATCCCTTTTATGAGAGTCTCTCAATTTTTTTTATTTTCAGAATTCCCTGCCCCTATTGATTTTGCATTAATTCATGAAAGATAGTTTTATTGGGTTATTTCATATAACATCTTGAAAATAAGATATTACTAATTCCTACTTTCTTTGTTACTTATAAGCCAGCAATAGGTTTAATTTCTATTTCTTCACCAGGAATTTGTCTTTTATCTTTGAATGCTTCACATTTTCAGTGTCTGGGTTATGCCTTTCCCCTTACCATATGTCTAAGTTAGGTTTTTGTTTTTTAGTATTTTTAAAAATTTATTATGTTTAAAATTAATGTTCTATTTGAACCTCTTTATCTTTGTTTTTTCTCTTTGTGGTTCCATTTATATAATTTCTTCAATTCTATCTTCCATTTACCTGATGTTTTACTCTTTTTCTAGGTCTAATTTGTTGTTTAATTTATCCACTGAGTCTCCAATCTCCATTATTTAATTTTCTTTCTCTCAGTACTATTTGATTGTTTAAAAATCTCTGGTCAATACTGATAGCCTTTTATTTTTTTCCCATTCTGTCATAAGCTCTTCTATATCTTTAAATATATTAAAAATATTTGTTTTATATTTACCCCTATTTAATAATTCTATTATCACCAACCTTGTGAGTCTGACTCTGCAATTTGCTGTTTTTATTGGCTTTTTCTCATGGCAACTTGTTTTCCTTGTGGACATGGAGGCAGAGAGTGGGTGATACAAACCAAGGAGCAGCAAAGGTTGCCAGCAAGTCTCCAGAAGCTAGAAAGAGGCAAGGACAGAGTCTTTCTCACACTCTAAGAAGAAAGCAACCATCAATACTTTGATTTTACACACAATATACGACGGCTGTCCAGAAAGTACCCAGCCATGCAACCATTCTCACTATATTGACAATGGCTGGATATTTTTTCTGGACAGCCCTCATATTTTTGTTGTTTAAACCATCCAGTTTGTGGTACTTTGTTATGGCAGCTACAGCAAACTAATACTGTGAGTCCATCAACATTGGCTCTTTCCACAAGGATAGTTCATTGTAATTCTTCATACAGACTTGTGCATGGGTATTGCTCTATGCAGTCACAAGTCATCACATTCGTGACTTTTCATGACCTGTTAACTTGAGCCTAACTTAACTACACCCATGATTGTACTTAAGATTGCATTACTGCCACTTACTCACTAGGAATATAATGGCCCAGGTGTGCCAAGAAAAACATCAATTACTCACCTGAAATATTTGTGTTATTTTAGAGATGCCAATGGGGGTCTGTCATCTAGAAAAAAGTCTACTCATGCCTGAAGAAAGGCCTGTCCAAGAAAATGATTGAGAGATGAATCATTCCCTACTCACTTTGATTTTGATAAAATAGCCAAAGTAGTCCTTTTTCATCTTCTCACATAAATACATGGCAAAATAATTATTTTCACTAGAGAGGGAATTCCAGCAGCCCTCAAAGAGTATTGGGTTTGTATTTCCTATCATGGCAGACCACAGTCCTCAGCATGCCCTTGGTGTGGGAGAAGCATACTGCTCTCACATCTTATGATAAGGACTGAGTCCATCATGTTCCTGGGTAGTATATTCTGTGATCTGGGTGTAGTTAACCATAACACCACTGCCTCAGTCCCCTCCATGCAGTGGATAGTTTGGGTTACTTTTCCTAGGGTGGGGCTTAATCCAATTTGACTGGAGTCCTTATAAGAAGAGGAAATGAGGACACAGACGTGCAGAGTGAAGACCATGTGAAGACACAGGAAGGAGAAGATAGCCATCTACAGGCCAAGGCAAAAAATAAATTTCTGTTGTTTTAAATTACCCAGTCTGTAGTACTTTGTGTGCTAGTGCAGCCCTAGCAAAGTAACAGTGCAAATCAATTAGCAGCCCCAGGGCATGGGTTTCTGCTGGTCCTTGTCAATGAAGGTATTCACATTTCCTGTGAAAACAGTGGCTGGTTTAGTTGTAAGGGCAATGAATTGAGCATTTGGCTTTAATATTCACCTATATTAACACCCTCATCACAGCCTCATTGTGGGAAGCGTGTTCTCTCCTTCCCCTTGACTTTGGTTTTGGCTGTATACCGTATTTTCCGGCGTATAAGACGACCGGGCGTGTAAGACGACCCCCTAATTTTACAGTTAAAACATAGGTTTAGGCCTATATTCGCTGTATAAGACTACAGCCTCGGAAGTGGGGGGTAGTCTTATACAGCAAATAGAGGCCTAAACCTATGTTTTAACTGTAAAATTAGGGGGTCGTCTTATACGCCCGGTCGTCTTATACGCTGGAAAATATGGTAGCTTCCTTTGACCAGTAGAACGCAGGCAGAACTAATACTATGCAAGTTTCAAGCACAGATTTTCATAAGCTTTCTGTGTTCCTCTCTTGCAGCCCTGTCTTTTCTATGGCAAGAACATGAATCAGTTAGTCTTAGATCTGAGGAGAATGAGACGGACAGGTTGAGCTTCTTAGTCTGAAATAGAGCCACCCAGTTTGCCCTAACTTAAATCAACCCACCCCCACCCAACCTGAGGACATGTGAGTGAGTCCAGATGACATTAGCAGAGCTTCCTCTACATACAATTTTCAGACACATCAGTAACACTTATTGTTAAATGGCACCAAGGTAATGTGGTTGTTACACAACATATTGTGGTAATAGCTAATTGATTCAACAAACATACGACCTAAGATTGTTCAATCAAGATGAAAGCCCACAATTTTTTTTTTTTTTCATTGTTAAGAAAGAGTTGGGTTTTTTCTTTCTGAGGGAACATGTAGCCCTGGAAGTGTTTGGCAGCCACCTTGTACTCAGGTTATAGATGATGTTAAGGATGCAGAACACAGACCTGAAAGAAATCTGTGTTCTTATTTATGTTGTTGAGCTTTGGAATCAAACCAAACATAAGGCTTGAGCTACCTTTGAAATTCCTAGTTATATGAGCAAAGAAATTCCCTTAATGTTTAAGCCCATGTGATTTAGATTTTCCATTACTGCAAAAATACAGACTCAGAACTTTTGATTTTGGCTCCAACATGTAAAGAGCTTGGAAGTGATTACTCCTGCTCTCACAATAAGAAAAAAATGCTGAACAAACTGAAAAGATTTTTTTTTGTTTGTTTGTTTTTGACAGAGAGAGAGAGAGAGAGAGAGATACAGAGACAGAAACAGAGAGAAGGGGGAGGGCCCAGAACAGTCTCCATAGTTGCACATCATTGGTTTTTCCATATAGTTTGATTCCACAGGTGGGCGAGAGGCTGCACAGGGCAGGAACTGGGCAAGGGTCTTCACCTCGGTGAGTACTGAACTGGGGGCACTCCCCAGTTCAGCACATGGGTCCACACGGGTCAGGGCTGGGACTCAATCCTTGGTCCCCAGGGCTGCAAAGTGAGCGCTTAACCCACTGAGCCACCCCGGCTTCCCTCAACTGAAAAGAAACAAAATTTTTTAGACCCCTCAGAGATTTGAGATCAGAGGATGAACTATCACTTCTAAATCTGAAAACACCCTGAATACAGAGAATCTGCTTACTTGGAGCTGAAGCTGCTGGAGCCTCCAATGGGAGGAACATTTAAGTGGTAACTTTGATGAAATGAAGGCTGAGTACAGACTTCCATGAAAGTGAGAACTCCTGGAGTCTTCAGTTTTAGGGAAGCCCTCACTTGCATGGATCTGCTCTTAGGAAGCCCACCAGGATTTTATGGTGAAGAGCTAAGAAAGATCTCCTCATGGCTGTGGCAGCATGAAGGGGGACAGTAGTCATTGTGAGATAGGCCCAGAGTGTTGTCCAAAGCAAATGCTTAATGTCCAGGGGGAAATGAGTTTACCAGAACCTCAGAGAACGGAAACAAAAACAAACAAACAAACAAACAAACAAACAAACAAAAAGCTAAGAAACACCCATGAAGGTCACAGTCCAGGGAAATTGGCTTATTAAAGACTGAGATTTAATCATGCGATTATAGAGTGCTTCCTCTCCTGAAACCCTACAACCACATGAATAGGGCTTCAGTGTAATAATATCAGATTACAGCTAAAGAGCTGCAAGGTGCAGACTCTATTAAAGGAGCCCAAAGGCATCAGTAGAGACAAAAACAAAGTTGTTAAATGAATTTGAAGCCTCTGATACTGACAGTTACAGTAGATATTAAACACAGCCCAACTCTTAGGCAGATTAACGTAAAACTTTACACTAAAAGCTATTACCTCAGTTAACATTACCCAATACATCATGTCCAGCCTTTAATAAAATATTATAAGGCATGCTAGAAGACAAGAAAAAACACAGCCTGAAGACAAAAAGGAAATGTTAGAACAAGACTCAGATATGACATAGATTTTGAAATGATTAGACAGGGAATTAAAAATAACTATGATTAATATGTTAAGGACTGTAATGGAAAAATTAGACAATACCAAAGAACAGATGGATAATGTAAGCAGAGAAAGGGAAACTATAACAAATAATCAAAAGGACACCCTGCATATCAAAAGCACTGTAACAGAAATGATGAAAACTTTCGATGCCTCTTTAATATACTCAACATAGACAGCCAAGAAAAGAATCAGAGGTGTTAAAGGTATACCATAGAAAGTTCCAAAACTGAATAAAATAAAATAAATCAGAACAAAATATCCTAGAACTGTGGAGAAATTTCAAAAGATATAACATATACATAATTGGAGTATTACAATAAGAAAGACAGAGGAGAAGAAATATTTGAAGTGGTAATGACAGAGAATTTTTTAAAATTAAGGACAGACACAAAACCACAGGTCCAGGAAGCTCAGAGAATACTAACATAAATGCCAAAAAATCTATACCGAGGTGCATCATATTTAAACTGCAGAAAACCAATGACAAAGTCTGGAAAGAAGATGAGAAGACACCATATATAGAGAGAAACAAGGATAAGAATTATAGAAAACTTCTCATCAGACACAATACACGCAAGCAGAGAATGGGCAAAATATTTAGGGTTGAATGAAAAAATACAGAATTCTATATCCAGTAAAAGTTATCTTTCAAAACTGAACGAGAAATAAAGATCTTTTTTTTTTCTCTCAGTAAAACAAAAATTGTGGGAATTTGATCGTCAGCATACCTGTCCAGAAAGAAATATTTAAAAATTTCTTCATGGAGAAGGAAAATTATATAGGTCAGAAACTTGGATCTACATAAAGAAAGAGCATCAGAGAATGAATACAAAGAAGGTAAAATAAAATATTTTATTTTTCTTATTTTTAACTTATCTAAAATAGAACTATTTAAAGTAGAAATAGTAAAAAGGTAGTGGGTGATTATAACATATAGATACATGAAATGAAGGACAGCAATGCCATGAGGGATGAGAGGAAATAATGTAAATAGTCTTGTTATAAAGTAGCTGCGTTACATGTCAAATGATATGATGTTATTTGAAGGTGAGTAACAATTCAGGTTTGTTGTAAATAAATGTATACTGCAGACTTTAGGGCAATCACTAAAAAATTTTTTAGATGAAGTATAATATGTATGCTAAGAAGAGAGAAAATGGAATCATATAAAATGTTCAATTAAAACCGGAGAAGGCAGGAAAAGAGAGAAAGAAACGAAACTAAGAAAAAGTACAATGAAGAGAGGACAGTTGTAAACGTAGTAGATACGAATCTAATTATATCAATAATCAGTAAATACCATGGTCTGAATATACCAATTAAAAAACAAAAATTGTCAGAGTGGATCAAAAAACAAGACCCAATTATATGTTGTCTACCAGAAACCCTCTTTAAATGTAAAGACTCAGATAGGTAAGAAGTAAAGGGATAAAGGAAGATATACCATGCTAATAATAATGAAAAGAAAGCTGGAGTGACTACATTAATTTCAGTCAAACTTACTTTAGAACAAGAGAAGTTATTGGAGATAAAGAGGGCATTACAAAATGATAAAGGGTTGAATTCAGGGAGACATAACGATCCTAAGCATGTATACACCTAACAACAAGCATCAAAAGACAGTGAAGAAAAAACTAATAGAACTTCAAGAAGAAATAGACAAACTATTATTATAGTTGATGGCTTCAACATCCCTCTTTCCGTAATTGATAGACCAAGCAAGCAGAAAACCAATAAGGATATAGTTGACCTGAAATGCATTATCAATCAACTTGACATTTATTGAATACTGTATCCAACAACAGCAGAATACACATTCCTCTCAAGCTCACATGGTACTTTCACTAATATTGACCATGTGCTGGGTCATAAATTGCACTTTAATAAATTAAAAAAAAAAAAAGAAACAAAGTATGTTCATAAGCCACAATGAAATTAAACTAGAAATCAATACATAAGGTAGCTGGATAATCCTAAAATACTTAAATTTAACCAAAACCAAAACAAAACTAAAACAAAAGAACGTATAAATAACACATGGGTCAAAGAAAAAGTGTCAAGAGGAATTTAAAAATATTTTCAATTAAATGAAAAATACTTATCAAAAATACATACTGCTCCCTGACACACCCATCAGGTTAGTCTCCAGAGAGTGGCTGGTGCTCTTCCAGAAATAAGGGTTCTTCTGCAGTGAAGCTGTTACCTAATCCCAATGTAAGCATCTGACGCATTCATAGAAATAAAGGGGGTGTCCAATCTTCGGCTTCCCTGGGCCACAACTGCAAGAAAAAGAATTGTCTTGGATCACATATAAAATACACAAACACTAGCAAAAAATGATGAGCCAAAAGAAAAAAAGAAAAAAAGAAAAAAAAAAGAAGTCGCAAAAAAAATCTTATGATGTTTTAAGAAAGTTTATGAATTTGTGTTGGGCCACATTCAAAGCCGTCCTGAACATGCATCCTGTGGGCTATGGGTTGAATAATGTTGGTCTAGGACAGGGGTCTCCAAATTTTTCAGCCGCGGGCTGTATTAACTGTCAAACAGCAGTTTGGGGGCCGACTACACACTCGAGGTCCAAATAAAAAAAAAATCAAAACATAAATGTTGTTTTTAATTATTTATTTAATATTATTTTATTCAGATAAAAAGGTCTCCATGGGCCGGATGAGAGGGCCTGGCGGGCTGCATCCGGCCCGTGGGCCGAGGTTTGGAGACCCCTGGTCTAAGGCATCATTTCCCAAGCAGTGGTATGTGTACCCCTGAAAGTGCATAATGAGCCATTCCAGGGTACACAAAAAATAATCACTAATGGCGAAAAACAAGTACAGTAAAAAAATGCAAAATGATACTTATGGAACAATATATGTTAAGTTTGATTCACTGGTAATGAAGACACTTCAAAATTAGATCACATTAGCAAATGATGATTAGTGACATCTTGGTTATGAATCCTTCCCCCAAACCACTCTTCTACCAATCATTACTCACAGTTTCAGAATAATCTGTTTGCAATTTTCTAGAACTTCCCCAAACATATAAATACATCTGTAGCCAGACTGTTCAATCAGTTTAGTTATTAACTGAGTAAAAGCAAGTGCGTTGTCTTTAATCATGATTCTTTTCATGTAGATTTTAAATTTAATGTTTAACATAGTTTCAGGTACTATTGTAAGTGGTTTTTAAGCATGTCAGTGAAGGATCAGTGGTTGAAGACAGAAACAGTTAAAAAACTAAAACTTGGCAAGCCGGGATGACCCAGCAGGTTAAGTGCTCGCTTTGCAGCCCCGGGGTCTGAAGACACAATGGACCCATAAGCTGAACTGGAGTGTGCTGCCCGGGTAGGAGGCCCCTGGTTCAGCCCCTGGCTCGAGGGGGCATTCCTCCCATGCAGGAAGCCCCAGGTCCAGTTCCCACCTTGCACAGCCCCCGCCCACCTGTGTGGAACGAAACCATGTTGAAAACTGATGACGTACAACTATGAAGACTGCTCTGGGCCCTCCCCCTTCTCTCTGTCTGTCTGTCTCTGTCAAAACAGTAAAAGAAATCTTAAAAAAAAACACCAAAACTTGATGTGGATGATAGCCCATTGCCAAGTACTTTTCAACACGTGTCCGCAGCTACGAGTGCACCCACACCAGGGGATAGTCGAAAGGTGCGTGCCTCAGATACTACACAGAAGAAAAGAACATACTCTGAAGAGTATGTTAAATATGGGTTTTCAGTTGTAGGGGGTGATGACTGTCCTAAGCCTTTGTGTGTTGTGTGTGGGGAAATATTATCCAATGATTACATGAAACCCTCTCTACTCATGTGACATTTAAAAACTAAACATCCTATGAATAAAAACAAATACATTATTTTCAGCACTTAGAAAAGCAGCCAATAGTTACTTCATGCATGGTGTCAGGAAATAAAGGCAGTGAGAATCACATAGCTAAATGTGGTTAAAACAATACCATAGCTGAAGAATTAATTTCTCCTTATATTAAGAATACTGTTTTTTGTATGTTTGGGGACAAATATGTCTGTAAAATCAATACTATCTCTTTTTCACACAATACAATATCTCGACACATTCAGGAAATGTCTGACGATGTTGAAGCTGCAGTAGTAGACAGAATTAGAAGAAGTAAATTGTTTTCCATCCAGGTGGATGAAAGTGTAGATGTTGCTGATTTATCTATTTTGTTTCTCATCAGAAAGTACTTTGTAGGAAATGAAATTGAGGAAAACCTATTGTTGTCTTACCCATTGACAGAGCTTACCACAGGTGAAGATATTTTTAATGCAATCAATGTTTATTTCATTGAAAAGGACATCAGTTGGTCAAAACGTTGTGGTGTGTGCACTGACAGAGGCAAGCCTGTTTTAGCTTGTTTTATAGGCCTAAGGTGGCCAAATTAAAGAAGTAGCTCCCCATGTACCATGGAGTGACTGCTGCATTCATAGACAAAATCTTGCATCAAAGTCTCTTCCTAGTGAACTGAAAGATGTTCTTGATGGGGATACAGAAGTTGTAAATATTAAGTCACAACCACAAAACTCCAGATTGTTTAAAGCACTGTGTGAACAAATGAACAGCATTTAGAGCACATTATGTTTGTATAGCGAGGAGGTAAGGTGGCTGTCTCCTGTCAAGGTACTTACATGAATGTTTGAACTTAGACAAGGAGTCCAGGTATTTTCTTGAAGACCATCATTTCCCTCTTGCTCTGAAGTTTTAGGACAGTGATTGGCTTCAAAGTCTTGCATATTTATCAAATATTTTTTTAGAAATAAACAAACTCAACTTGGGACTTCAAAACAGCTCAGTTCAGAGTGACCAACAAAATTGAGTCAATGATTAAAAAACTGGATTTTTGGAAAGCGTGTACTGAAAAAAGCTAGCCTAAAGGTTTTGAGCCATCCCAGCTTTCCCTAGACTTATTTTTAATATTTCCATATTTATTTCCAAATACAGACAAGCATTTTAGATATATCTTGGAGTAAAAAGTCTCCAATTTTTGAAATTCTATTAGTTAGTTAAAGTATATATGTGTATTTATTATCACAAGAGTAAAATGTTGTACTAATTAATGATAGTGTGCCATTAAATTCATGTATAAAAGTGATTGCTGTTTTCAATATCTTAACAGGGAAAAGATTATAATTATTATAAATATTTAGGAGAGAGAACTAGCTAAATAACTTAAATATAACCAACTCACTCTTTCTGAGCAAACAAATGTTTATGCAAATTAAAAAAATATTGTATTAGTCTGCTCAAGTTGCCATGACAGAATAGCACTGTGGTGCTTACACAACAGAACTGTATTTACCTCACAGTTCTGGAGGTAGAAATTCAAGATGAAGGCGCAAGTTTCCGGTGAGGGCTCTCTTCCTGGCATGCTCTGTCCTCACATGGCCTTTCCCCTATGCGTGTGCTCCTGATACCTCTTCCTCCTTTTATAAGGACACCAGTCCTATTGAATTAGGGTTCCACACTCATGACCTCATTTAACCTTAATTATAGGCATACCTCATTTCATTGTGCTTCACTTTATTGTGCTTCTCAGATATTTTGGTTTTTCACAAATTGAAGGTAAGGCCCTCCACCAGCAAAAACATTATGACTTGCTGAAGGCTCACATGATGGTTAGAATTTTTAAATCAAGGCGTGTAAATATTTTTAGACATAATATTATTGCACACTTAATAGACTACAGTATAGTGTAAGCCATAACTTTTATATGTACTGGGAAACCAAAAAATCCATGCAACTCACTTTATTGCAATATAGTAGACTCTCTGTTAACCAGAACTCAAGCAATTGGCAAAATGTTTTTGTCAGTTGCTTGATTTTATTCATTTTTCTATTGTTTTTGACACAGAGAGAGACAGAGAGAGACAGAAAGAAGGGGGAGGGCTCAGAGCAGTCTTCATAGTTGTATGTCATTAGTTTTCAATATAGTCTCATTCCACGGGTAGGCACAGGGCTGCGAAGGGCAGGAACTGGCTGCCCCCTCACCCCCAACATGGGAGGCACACCCCTGTGAGTTGGGGGTGCCTCCCACAAGGGAAGCACACCTGGGTTGGGAGCTGAACCCGGGGTCCACATAAGAGGCTCACCCCAGTGAGAACTGAACTGGTGGCACATTCCATTTTAACATATGGGTCCCCATGGGCCAGGGTGGAGATTAGATCCTCAGACCCCAGGGCTGCAAGATGAGCGCTCAACCCACTAAGCCATCCTGGCATTCCTGTTTTGTCGGTTGCTTGATATTTTGCTGGTTGCTTAGAATTTTGCTGGTTGCTTGAGTTCTGGTTAACAGAGTCTACTTACATTTATTTATCTGGTATCTACAAAGCTCCATGGGTGCCGGTTAACTAAGAGTCTACTGTATTTATTTTGTTGCAGTAGTTTCCTTCCTTAAAGATCCCATATGCAAATACAGCCACGTTGGGATTTAGGATTTCAAAATAAGAATTTGGCAGACATAATTCAGTACATAACATTATAGTAGGCCCTCAAATAACGTTGCTTTATTGAACATCATTTCGTCATAACATTGATGAGGAAAAAATATATATTCCTGGCCTTTGCAGCTTCTCTCCATGTCTGTGTGGGTTTTCTCTGGGAACTATGGTTTCCTCATACATCCCGAAGGTTGGCACAATAAGTGAATTGGCCTGTCTAATTGTCTCAGGCTAGGTGAACTGGTGTCTAATTGTCCCAGTCTAGGTGAATTGGTGTCCCAGTCTGAGTGAGTGTGAGTGACCCTACAGTGAGAGGATGTCCTGTCTAGCTAGGGTAAGTCCCCACCTTGTACCCTGAGCTGCCTGGAGAGATTCTTGGCCACCCCACAACCCTGAACTGAAATCAGCAGGTTGGAAAATTATTGTATGACTTACTTTTATTAATTTTTCTTAAATGTAAGTATAGCTCATATTTTTTAATGTTTAATATTAGAATTGTTTTTTAAAGATATGTTTTATTGTTTTGAGAGAAGGTAGGGGGAGGGGCTAGAGCAGTCTCCATAGTTGTACATCATTAGTTGTGACATGACTTCATTCCACATAGGTGGATGTGAGGCTGTGCACCACGGGAATGAAACAGAGGGCTTCCTGCATGAGAGGTGAGAACCTTTAACGCCTCGCCATCCTGCCAGTTACCAGCTGCACCTCAGTTCAGCACATGGGTTTGCACAGGCCGGGGTCAGGATTTGATCCCTAAACCTTGTGGTTGCAAGGCAAGTGCTCAACCTGCTGAGCTATGCAGCATCCGCTAGAAGTGTTTTTCATATTTATTTAGAGGTTTGGTGATTATTTTGGGTGAGTTCAGGGTAGTACTGAAACATATAATGTTACTAACCAATGTCACTCTAATAAATTCAATAAAAATTAAATAAATAAAAATTTTAAAAATGAATAAAAGTAGAAGTGTGGTGATGTTTTTGTGACCAGAAATATGTCATAGGAACATAATAATTTTTATTTACATCAATTATCTCATGGTAAAAATGGTTTCTTTAGACGTCATTTCACTTAAAGTTACAGTTTGCAAGAACCCATTGATAATGTTGAGAAATTACTATATCATAATAGTGTAGAGTAAAACAGTAATGATATGTGTTTGGCATAGTAGCATCCATATCATCAAATAAAATTAACTATATAAACTGTATTAACTATTAGTTATTTATGCCATATGCCATATAAGCTATAAGAAAAAGTATTACGTGAGGCTTAATATCTTTTGAAAAAAGCAAAACTTCAACTTTGCCACCTCAGATCCCTCACAAAAGAAAAAGAGCCAAAAACTCTGTGATAAAACACTTGATATCCAAATATAATAAAAACAGAATGAAGAAATACTTTGAAGACTGTATAAGAGCAAACATTTTGTTCCTACTTATAAAAATTAAAAACAACAGAATTCCAAGTGCTTTAAGAATAAAATTCTTCATAATTTTGAGTGAACAGGAGCTTAAGTTTTAAACTGAAATATGTCAAAATAATTGTTTCAGATTGCAATCTTTCTCAGTAGTTTTGTTTTATTATATATATATATATTTTTTTAATGTTATATTTATTAGGGTCACATAAGTTAGTAAAAATTACTTAGGTTCCAGGTGTACAACTCCACAGCACCTCATCCATGTGTTACATTCTGTGCTCACCACCCACAGTCAGCTCTTTCCATCACCATGTATTTAGCTCCCCCTCCCTCCTCTCCCACCCCGCTTCGCCCTTACCCTCAGGTAATCACTATAAACTATTGACTATGTTTATGAGGTTTGGTTCTTTGTTGCTTTCAGTTTTATATTCCACATATGGGTGAAGTCATATGTTTTCTGTGTGGTTTATTTTGCATGGCATGATGATTTTACATTACATTCATGTTGTTGCAAATGGCAGAATTTCCTCTTTTCTCATTGCTGAGTAGTATTCCATTGGGTAAATGTACCACAGCTTTTTTATCCAGTCATCTATAGAAGGGCACTTTGGTTGTTTCCGTGACTGGCCACCGTGAACAGTGCTGCAATGAACATTGAGGTCCATATGTTTTTATGGACTAAGATCCCCAGAAGGGGGATTGCCAGGTCATATGGCAGCTCCATTCCCAGTTTTCAGAGAAACCTCCATAGCATCTTCCACAGCAGTTACACCAGTTTACATTCCCACCAGCAGTGTGTGACGGTTCCTTTGTCTCCACAGCCTCTCCAGCACTTGTTATCCCTTGTCTTGTTGATTATAGCCATTCTAGCAGGTGTGCAGTGGTATCTCATTGTGGTTTTGATTTGCATTTCTCTAATAGCTAATGAAGTTGAGCATTTTTTCATATGTCTACTAGTCATTTGTATGTCTTCCTGGTTGAAGTGCCTGGTTGGGTCTTCTGCCCATTTTTCAATTAGATTGTTTTGTTGTTGAGTTGTACAAATTCTTTATATATTTTGGATATTAGCCCCTTATCAGAGGCTTGTTTGCAAATATTTTTTTACAACTGGTTGGCTGCCTCTTTGCTTTGTTGATGGTTTCTTTTGCTGTGCAGAAGCTTTTTAGCTTGATATAGTCCCATTCATTTAAATGAAGCTAAGGATCTTATGTGCAAACAAATTTCCTTCTAAAAATATGTTATAAAAATCTTTTATCAAATTATAAAGTGCTACACTCAAAAGGGGTAATAATATTTAAATATCCTTCCCCCTGCCTGTAGTTTGCATTAGGCATTTGAACATATACAATCATAAGGTCCTTTTTACATAGCAATGGTGGATGGCCTACTAAGAGGTTTTTTTAGTTTCTGCAGTTACCATATGAATCTACTGAAGAACTATTCATAGAATGGAAATTCAGTACAGGAAAGACCTATGCAACTGGCAATGGAACATACGTGGCAAAGGCCAGGGGTGAGTGAGGAATCTACAAGCATGCTAAGTTTTGTACACATCCCCTGGTTGTGTGTTCAAAAAGTAATAAAGTAGTGGGTAATGTAAGCACATTTCTAGTCAGAGGTAGACAAATTGTGGGCAGCCACATCCATTGTCTTTTTCAATGACTAGCAGATATCCACGACATAAAGAGATCATGGAACTGTTTGTCATATGTTCACACAAGACATTCACACCAGATACACAGCATTGGTGATGTGTTTAAAAGGTGACCAGATTTTAACATTGGTAAAGCGGGACACCATTGACGGGGGGGGGAGGAGGTTCTTGATTAAAAATTGGGTCTATCTCCCGACGTTCCCTAGCTTGTCGTGCATTCTTTCCAAAAATTGGGACTTTTTTAAAACGCCGCGGGACGCAGGACAAATTGTTAAAAATTGGGACTGTTTCGCCAAAAACGGGACGTCTGGTCACCCTAGAAAAGGCTGCTTGGACAAAGAAAGCATTAGTACTGCATTTCGGTATATGCAAAACAGGACACAGAAGGACTCATTAGTAATGATGATCACATATATAGAATTCACCTTACTGAAGTGCAGCATTTGGTGATTTCTAGTATATTTACAAAGATATGCAAGCATCACTATTTAATTCCAGAACATGTCATCACCCCAAAAGGAAACCCCACACTTAGTATGTGCTCCCCATTCTTCTCTTCACCTAACCCCTGGCAACTACTAATCTACTTTCTATATAGATTTGTTTTTTGTTTTGGACATTTTATATAAGTTGAATCATGAAATATGTAGCCTTTTGTGTCTGAGTTCTTTTACTTAGCAATGTTATTAAGGATTATCCATGTTGTAACATGTATCAATAATACTTCATTACTTTTTATTGCTGATTGATATTTTATATGGGGCTAAACCACACTTTGCTTATCCATTCATCATCTCATGTACAATTGGGTTGTTTCCACTTGGGGCTATTGTGAATAGTGCTTCAATGAACATTCGTGTACATGTTTAGGTATATACCTGGAAATGAAATTTCTGAGTCATGTGATAATTACATGTTTAATGTTTTGAGAAACTGCCAAACTTGTCCAAGGCAGCTATACCATGTAACATTCCTATGAGCAATGTAACAGGATTCTGACTTCTCCACATCCATATCAATATTTATTATGTCTGTATTTTCTATTATAGCCATCCTAGTAGGTATGGAGTAATATGTCATTATGGTTTTGCATACTCCAAATGATGAGTGATGTTAAGCATCTCTTCATATTCTTATTCGTTATTAGCATATCTTTGGAGAAATGCCTATTCAAAAATGTGCCCATTTTATTTGTTTCCATATCTTGGCCACCACCAATAATGCTGCAGTGAACATTGGGGTACATATATCTTTTCAGACAAAAGTTTTCAGGTATTTTTGGATAGCTACCCAGAATAAGTTCGGATCATATGGTAACTCTATTAATTTTTTGAGGAACCTCCATACTGTTTTCCACAGTGGCTGTACCAAATTACATTCCCCTCAGCAGTATATGAGGATTTCTTTTTCTCCGCATCCCTCCCAACACTGGTTATTATTTGGCTTGTTGATGATGGCCATTCTAACAGGTCTGAGGGCTATCTCATTGTGGTTTTGAATTGCATGTCCCTAATTGTTTGTGAAGTTAAGCATTTTCCCTCTACATCTGTTGGTCCTTTGTATGTCTTCTTGAGAGAAGTACCCATTCAGATTCTCTGCCAATTTCTTAATTGGATTTTTTTTAGTTGTATGAGTTCTTGATATTTTTTGGATATTAACACCTTACTGGAGGTGTTGTTTGCAAATATCTTTTCCCATTTGGTTGGTTACCTCTTTGTTTCAACAGATGACTGAGTAAAGATGTGGTACGTATACACAATGGAATATTACTTGGCCATAAGAAAAGATGAAATACTGCCATTTGTGACAACTTGGATGGATCTTTTTTTTTTTTTAAGATTTATTTATTGTTTATGACAGAGAGATACAGTCAGAGACAGAGAGAAGAGGGAGGGCCCAGAACAGTCTCCATAGTTGCACATCATTGGTTTTTCCACATAGTTTCATTCCACAGGTGGGAGAGGGGCTGCACAGGGCAGGAACTGGGCTGGGATCTCGCCCTGGTGAGAACTGAACTGGGGGAACTCCCCAGTTCTGCATATGGGTCTGCACAGGTCAGGGCCGGGATTCGATCCTCAGTCCCCGGGGCTGCAAAGTGAGCACCTAACCCACTGAGCCATCCCGGCTTCCCCGTGGATGGATCTTGAGATTACCATTCTAAGCAAAGTAAGTCAGTCAAAAAAAGTCAAGAACCACGTGACTTCACTCATATGTGGGATACAAAACTGAAAGCAACAAAGGAACAAGACAAAGAAAGAAAAGAAAAACAAAAACAAAAACAAAAAACCTCATAGACACAGACGGGTGATGGTGGTGGTGGGAATCAAATATATAGTGATGAAAAAATAACTCATTCTGGATGGTGAGCACACAGTGCAACACACAGATGATTTTTATAGAATTGTACACTTCAAACCTATGTAATTTTATTAACCAACTTCACTTCAATAAATTTAATAGTAGGGGAAGCTGGGATGGCTCAGTGGGTTGAAAGCTTACTTTAGAGCCCTAGGGTCCAAGGATTGAATTCTGGCCCCAGCCCATTTGGACCCACGTGCTAAACTGGGATGTAGCCCCCAGCTCAGTTCTCACTGGGGTGAACTTCCCATGTGGGGGGCACCCAGTTTGGCTTCTGCCACCAACATGCTTCCCATGTGGGAGACCCCCAACTCGTGGGGGGGGGGGGAGAGGGCGTGCCTCCCATGCAGGAGGTCCCCAGCCCAGTTCCTTCCCTGTGCAGCCTCGCACCCACCTGTGGAATGAAACTATATTAAAAAAACAAAACAAAAAACAAAGAAACTGATGATGTACAACTACGGAGACTGCTATGCCCCCCACCCCCCATCTCTCTCTCTCTCTCTCTGTGTCAAAAACAATATAAATATATCTTTAAAATTTTTTAATAATAAAATAAAATAAAAATGTGCCCAATTTAAAATTAGTTTATTTATCTTTTAATGTTGAGTTATAAAAGTTTTGTATACTATAGATACTAGTCTCTTATGAGTTATGATTTGCAAATATTTTCTATTTTGTAGGTTGTCTTTTTATTTTTTGACATTCAATATTATTTTATAATAATTTCAGGTGTACAGCATAGTGGTTAGATATTTATATAACTGACAAAGAGGATCCTCCTGACTAGTCTAGTACACACCTAGCACTATACAGTTATTGCCATATTATTATTATGACTATATCCCCTGTGCTTTACTTTATATCCTCATGACTATTGTGTAACTACCAACTTGTACTTAATCCCTTCACTTTTTTTTTCACCTGGCTCCCAATCCCCTCCCATCTAGCAACCATCAGCTTGTTTCTTAAGTCTTGTTTTGTTTTGTTTTTTCATTTATTTTGTTTCTTAGATTCCACATATAAGTGAGATGGTAAGGTATTTGTCCTTCCAGGTCCATAGAGGTTGTCACAAATGGTAGGATCTCATTCTTTTTTATGGCTGAGTAATATTTCATTGTGTATATGTATTATTATTTCTTTATCCAGTCATCTCTTGATGGACCCCTGGGTTGCTTTCATGTCTTGACTATTGTAAATAGTGCTGCAATGAATATAGGAGTGCATATATCTTTTTGAGTTAGTGTTTTGGATTTCTTGGGATAAATACCCAGGAGTGGAATTGTTATGTCATGAGGTAGTTCTGTTTTTAATTTTTTGAGAACCCTCCATACTGTTTCCCATAGTGGCTATACCAATTTGCTATCCAGCCAACAGTGTACAAAGGTTCCCTTTTCTCCACATCCTCACCAACACTTGTTGTTTGTTGATTTATTAATGATGGCCATTCTGACAGACATGAGGTTATATTTTATTGTAGTGCTAATTTGCATTTCTCTGATGATTAGCGACATTGAGCATCTTTTCATATGTCTATTGGCCAGCTGTATATCCTCTTTGGAGAAATGTGTATTCAGATCCTCTGTCCATTTTTAAATTGAATTGGTAGTTTCCTTGGTGTTAAGTTGTGTGAGTTTTTAAATTTTGGATATTAATCCCTCTTTGGATATGTCATTGGTGAGTATGTTTTCCCATTCTGTAGGTTGTCTTTCTATTTTGCTGTGAAAAATTTTTTAGTTTGATATATTTGTTTGATATATTTTTTAGTTTAATACATTTGTTTATTTGTTCTTTTGTTTCCCTTGCCCAAGAAGACATATCCAAAGAAAATATTAGTAAGAGCTACTAGTATGTAAATGAGTTTACTGCATATGTTTTCTTGTTGGAATTTTATGGTTTCAGGTCTTACATTTAAGTTTTTAATCTATTTTGAGTTTATTTTTGTATATGGTGTAAAAAGATGGTCTAGTTTCAGTCACTTGTGTGTATCTGTCCAATTTTCCCAAAGTCACTTATTGAACAAAATGTCTTTACTCCATTGTATAATTGTGCCTCCTTTGTCATAGATTAGTTGACCATATAGGCATGGGTTCGTTTCCTGGCTCTACATTCTGTTCCATTGACTTATATGTGATTTTATACCAGCACTACATTGTTTTGATCATTATTGTCTTGTATGGTTTGATATAATAGTGTGACACATCCAACTTTGTTCTTCTTTGTCAAGATTGCTGTGACTATTCAGGGTCCATTATGGTTCCATATAAATTTTAGGATTGTTTGTTTGATTTCTGTGAAAAAATGTCATTGATATTTTGACAGAGATTGCATTGTATATATAGATTGTTTGGGGTAATATAAACATTTTAAAAATGTTAATTTCTCTATTCATGAGCACAGTATATGTTTCTATTTCTTAGTATCTTCTTCAATTTTCTTCTTCAGTGTCTTAAAATTTTCCAAGTTCAAGTCTATTCTTTCCTTTGTTAAATTTATTCCAAGGTATTTTCTTTTATTTTTTGATGCAATTGTAAATGGGATTGTTTTCTTTACTTTTCTGATAATTCATTATTTGTATATAGAAATGCAACTGACTTCTGAATATTAATTTTGTATTCTGCTATTTACTGAATTCATTTATTACTTCTAATAGCTTTTTGGTGGAATATTTTGAGTTTCTATATAAAGTATCATGCCATCTGCAAATAATGACAGTTTTACTTTTCTCTTACCAGTTTGGATGCATTTTATTTCTTTTTCTTGTCTGATTGCTGTGGCTGGCTATGACTTTCAACAATATGTTGAATAAAAGTGATGAAAGTGGACCTCCTTGTATTGTTCCTGATTTTAAAAATACCCCAAAACTTAGCTTTTTGCTATTGTGGTTTTGTCATATATATTTTTTATTATGTTGAGATATGTCCCTTGATTCCTACTTTGCTAAGAGTTTTTATTGTTAGTGGATGCTGGATCTAGTCAAATGATTTGTCTGTATCAATTGATATAATCATATGACTTTTATCCTTCATTTTGTTTATGTGGTATATCACATTGGTTGATTTGCGAATATTAAACCAACTTGCATGCCAAGAATAAATCCCACTTGATCATAACGTATGATCTTTTTATTGTAATTCTGAATTGGCTTTACTAATATTTTGTTGAACATTTTTGTATCCGTGTTCATCAGGGATATCAGCCTATAATTTTTTTTTTAATAATGTCTTTGGTTATGGAATCAGGATAATGGTGGCCTCATATAATGAGGCTAGGAGTCTTCTCTCCTCTTGAATTTTTTGCAATATTGTGGAAAAGATAGGTGTTAATTCTTCTTTGAATGTTTAGTAAAATTGACCTGTGAAGCTATCTGATCCAGGACTTTTGTTTGTTGATTATTTTTTTTAATTAATAATTTGATTTTGTTAGCAGTAATCAGTCTGTTCAGATTTTCTGTTTCTTCTTAATTCAGTCTTGGAATATTGTATGTTTCTAAGAATTGTTCATTTCCCTCAGATGTTGAATTTGTAGCATATAATTATTCATAGAATTTTCTTATAATTCTTTGTATTTCTGTGGTCAGTTGTCACTTCTCTTTCATTTCTGAGTTTTTTTATTTGGATCATCTCTCTTTTTCTTGATGAGTCTGGTCAAAGGCTTATCAATTTTGTTTATCTTTACAAAGAATCAGCTCTTGGTTTCAATGATCTTTTGTATCTATGGTTTTATGTGTTTTTCAAAATTTTTTCTGACAATTGATTTCTAGTTTTACATCATTGTGGTTGAAGCAGATGCTTGGCGTGATTTCAATCTTCTGAAATTTATTGAGACTTGTTTTGTAGCCTAACGTGGTCTGTCTTGGAAAACATTCCACGTGTACTTGAAAAGAATGTATACTCTGCTGCTTTGGGGTGGTATGCTCTAAAAATATCAATTAAATCCACCTTGTCTAGTGTGTCATTGAAGATCATTGCTTCCTTGTTGATGCTCTATCTGCATATCTATCCACTGATGTCAACGGGAAGTTAAAGTTCCCTATTATGACTGTATTATTGTCAGTCTTTCCTTTTATGTTGGTCAATATTTGCTTTATGCATTTGGATGCTCCTATGTTGAGTGCATACCTGTTTAAAAGGGTTATAGTCTCTTCTTGAATTGATCCTTTTATCATTATGAAATGTTCATATTACCTCTTATTATGGCATTTGTTTTAAAATCTATTTTGTTTGATGTAAGTATTGCTATGCCAGAATTTTTTCTTTTCCGTTTGCATGAAATAGCTCTTCCCATTTCTTAACTTTCAGTCTCTGTGTATCTTTTAATATGATGTGGGTCTCTTGTAGACAGCATATATATAGGTCTTGTTTTCTTATTCATCCAGCAATCCTGATTGGAGCATTTAATGCACTTATATTTAAAGTGATTATTATAGATACATGGTTATTGCCATTTTATTATTCATGTTTATGTTCTTTTTCCAGCCCTTCTTTTTCTCAAAGAAGCCCCTTTAACACTACTTGTAATACTGGTTCAGGGGTGATTAATTATTTTAGCTTATCTATCTATCTATCTATCTATCTACCTATCTATCTATCTATCTATCTATCATCTATCATCATCTATCTACCTAACTATCATCTATCTATCTATTTTTCTGGGAATCTCTTTACGTTTCCTTCAATTTTAAATGATAACCTTGCTGGGTAGAGTAGTCCTGGTTGTAATTTCTTGCTTTTCATCACTTTGACTCTATCTTGTCTATTCTTTCTGGCCTGCAAAGTCTCTGTTGAGAAATCATCAGTCTTATGGGCGCTCCCTTTTTGGTAACTAACTGCGTTTCTTTTGCTGCTTTTAAGATTCTCTTTTGTCTTTAACCTTTGACATTTTAATTATGATATGTCCTGGTGTGGGCCTCTTTGGGTTCATCTTGTTTCAGACTCTCTTTATTTCCTGCAATTATATGTCCTTTTCCTTTGCCAAGTTTTCAGTCATTATTTCTTCAAATAGGCTCTCAATTTGTGTTCTCTCTCTTTTCTTTCTGGTATTTCTATGATGCTGTTGCTACACTTGATGGTATTTCAGAGATCTCTTAAACTACCCTCATTTAAAAAAATTCCCTGTTTTCTTTTTGTTGTTCCAATTGGGTGTTTCTGCTATCTTGTCTTGCAAATTGTTGATTCAGTCCTCTACTTCATCTAACTTGCTGTTGATTCCTTATAGTGTAGTCTTGATTTCAGTTATTGTATCTTTTATTTCTGACTGATTCCTTTGTATGCTTTCTTTGTTTTTTTTTATTCTTACTCTCTCTTTGTTGAAATTTTCAGTGAGATCATTGAGCATTCTTATAACCAGTGTTTTGAACTCTGTATCTGGTAGATTGCTTGCCTTCATTTCATTTAGTTTTTTGTTTTTTTTTTCTTTTCTTTTCTGGGGTTTTCGTCTCTCCTTTCATTTGGGACATATTTTTTATTTCCTAATTTTGGCTGCCTCTCTGTGTGTGTTTCTATGTATTAGTTAGGTCAGCTAAATCTCTCAGTCTTGGTTGGGTGGCTTTATGTAGTAGATGTCCTGTGGGGCCCAGTGGCACAGACCCCCTGGTTACTTGAGCTGGATGCTCTAGAAGTGTCTCTTGTGTGGGTTGTGTATGTCCTTCTGCTGTAGTTGAGCTTTGATTACTGTTGGCACCTCAATGGGTTGGATTACCCTTAGGTTTACTGACTGTGAGGCTTGGTTATGACCACATGAGTTGCTGTGCAGGGGCTGACCCCACAGAGTAATGCCTCCTGAGACCACTTTTGGGGTGTGTCACTTGTGAGGCTAATTGGGTATTGTTCTGTTATGGTTTGAAGCTGGCCACCAGCTGTGCTGGTTCTAGGACATCTCAGGAGGGGCTCCTGTGCAGGTCAAGGTCAGCCACTGTCTGTGGCTGGTTCAAGGCTACCTGATAAAGCTAAAAAGTGATTCATAGTTTGTTACTGCTAATGTTGGATCTGGAAGTGTGTGGGAGAGGCTCCACTGAGAACCAAGGATGGCTGTCACAAGTACCATGCCTTGGGAAGCTCAGGAAAAGTTCCAAAGAACCCAGAGGCATGCTACCACCTATCAGTTGTCCATAAGGTTCAACCACAGGAAGAACCATGGGGGTTATGGGAGTTGGGTGGGGTGAGGTCCCAGGGAGTCACCAGTGTGGGGTAAGTGGTGTTCAATGGGTTAATGCAGATTTAGATTTAATGCCAGTTCTGAGTCCTGAACCACTCTGCAAGAGGCTCAGAGCCCACTGAAGGCAGCTGCCACATGCCTGTGACCTGAGTACCCCTGAAAATTGTTCAAGAAAGACTTCAGTGCAGGCCAACACTGTCTACCTGTGGGCTGCCAAAACAACCTCTGGCACTGTGCAAGTTGTGGGGGGCATAGCCCAGGTAGTCACCAAGGTGGAGTGAGTGGAGCTCAGCAGGTGAATGAAAATTCAGATTTTGCTGTGTGGGGGAATGGCTCAACACAGGAAAGATGGAGTCCAGCTACACAGGAGGAGGGCTCAACATAGGGATAATTGGACTTTCTCTCTAGCCTTCACACCAAAGCCACACAACTCAGTCTCTTCCTGTATGTCTCTGGCATCTCCCACATCCCTGTCCCTCTGCTGGAGCCCAAGGTGCGTGCCTGGGAGTGAGAGAGTCTGTGCATATGTTCTTTAAGAGAGTGTTTGGCTTTCCTGCTGCCTTCTGTCTCACCCAGACAGACTGAATTCCTGATGATTTTCACAGCCAGGTGTAGGAACCTGGTGTGGGGCTGGAACACTTTACTCCTCCAGAGAACCTCTTTAGCCAAGATATGCCTCCCAATTCTCAACCACAACAGGCATGTGTGGGGCTGGCCCATTTTGCCTTTCTGCCCCTCCTACCAGTCTCAATGTGTCTTCTGCTTTATAACCTTAGTTATAGAACCTCTGTTCAGTTAGACTTCAGGTAGTTCTCAAGGTTGATTGTTCTATAATTTAGTTGTAATTGTGAGGTGGTCACAGGAGGAGGCAAGGACAGCCTTTACCTACTCTGTCATCTTGACTGGAACCTCTGTCTTTTTACTTCCTTTATAGTCCTTTGAAGCACAGTAATTTTTTATTTTCATGAAGTTCAATTGGTCAGTTATTTATTGTTTGAGATTTTTGTGTTATATCTAAGACCATTGACTAATACAAGGTCATAAAGACATATGACTATAATTTCTTCTAAGACTTTTATCATTTTAGTGCTTGCATTTAGGTATTTAATTAATTTTGAATTATTTTTTTTTAATTGTTTTTGACAGAGAGGGAGAGAGACAGATACAGAGACAGAGAGAGAACTGAACTGGGGGCACTCCCCAGTTCAGCATATGGGTCCGCACGGGCCGGGGCCGGGATTCGATCCTTGGTCCCCAGTGCTGCAAAGTGAGCGCTTAACCCACTGAGCCATCCTGGCTTCCCCTTGAATTAATTCTTATATATGCTGTGAAGTTGTGTTCAAAACTCATTGTTTTTTTATGAAGATACCCAGGTGTCCCAGCACCTTTTGTTAAAAAGGCTGTTCTGTCCCCACTAAAACTTTATGTCAAAATAAATTCATCATAAATGTGTGGATTTATTTCTGAACTCTCAATTATATTGCATTGATCTATGTATCTACCATTATGTTAGTACCCCATAACAATTACTGTAGCTTTGTTGAAATTTTTGAAACTGGGAAATGTGAGTTCTACTTTGTTATTTTTCAAGGTTATTTTGGCTGTTTTGGTCACTTTCATGTGAATTTTTAAAAAAAACAGACTATTTTTTAGAGCAGTTTTAGGTTCACAGTGAAATTGAGCAGAAGGTTCAGAGAGTTTCCAAATGACCCCTGACCCTCCCCACCCCCAACACACATACAGCTTCCCTTATTATCAAAATCCTGCACCAGAGTGGTCCATTTCTTACAATTGACAAATTTACACTGACACATTATTATCAACCAAGTCCACAGTTTAAATTAGGATTCACTCTTAGTGTCGTGCTTTCTATGAGTTTTGACAAATGTATAATGATGTGTATCCACCATTATAGTATCATAGAGTGTAGTTTAACTGCCCTAAAAATCCTCTGTGCTTTGTCTATTTATCCTTCCTTCTGTTCTGACCCCTGTAAACCACCAGATTTTTTGTCTTTCCCAGAGTGTAATATAGTTGGAATTTATGTTATCTTTTCAGATTAATTTCTTTCTCTTAGTAATATGCATTTACAATTCCTCTATGTCTTTTTTTATAGCTTCATAGCTCATTTCTTTTTAGTGCTGCATAATATTCCATTGTTTAAATGTATCACAGTTTATCCAGTTATCTACTGAGGGACATCTTGATTGTTTCCAAGTTTTGGAAGTTAAGAATAAAGTTACTTTAAATACATGTGCAGGTTTTTGTGTGGACATAATATTCGATTTTCTGGAGTAAATAGCAATGAATGTGATAGCTAGATTGTGTGGTAAGACTATGCTTTTAAAGAAAATACCACAGGGATGCCAGAATAACTCAGTGGTTGAGCACTTGCCTCACATTTTTGAGGTCTGGGGTTCAATTCCTGGTCCTATCTGTGCAACCCCATATGCTAAACTGTGGTGCAATGGTAACCACTGGGATGGCTCAGTGGCAAAGGTTCTCTCATCCCATGAAAACCTTTCAGTCATTATTTTTTCAAAGTGAAGGAAGCCCCCACTTTGGTGCCTGTCTCATGGCACCATATCCACCTTTGTGGAATAAAACCATGTCACAATAAATGATGTGCAACTATGAAGATTGCTCTGGGCTCTCCCCTCTTCTCTCTCTTTCTTTGTCTCTCTTTCTCTTCTCTCAAACAATAAAATAAATGTTAGAAAAAGAAAAGAAACTGCTGAAGTGGCTATACCATTTTGTATTCTGACTAGCAATGAATAACAGCATTTCCTATTGCTCCCCATCCTGGCCAGCATTTGATATTGTCAGTGTTTGAGGTTTGGACCATTCTAATATGTGTGTAGTGGTGTCTCATTGATGTTTTAAGTTGCAATTACCTAATTAAATATAAGATGGAACATCTTTTTCATATGCTTATTTGCCATATATATATGTTCGGTGAGTTGTCTGTTCAGGTCTTTTGCTAATGTTTTGAGTTATATGTTTTTGTTGTTGCATTTTAAGAGTTCATGTATATTTTGCAGAATAATTCTTTATTTGATGTATCTTTCTCAAATATTTCTTTTTTTTAAGATTTCTTTTATTGTTTTTGACAGAGATATAGAGAGACAGAAACAGAGAGAGATGGGGGGGAAGGGGGGCCCAGAGCAGTCTCCATAGCTGTACATCATCAGTTTTGTTTTTTTTTAACATGATTTCAGTTCCACACAGGTGGGCGGGGGGCCGCACCGGGCAAAATTTGGGCTGGAGGCCTCCTACAGGGGAGGCGCGCCCCCTCGAGCCAGGAGCTGAACCAGGGGGCAAGAACCTAACTGGGGGCCTCCTGCATGGGAAGCACACCCCAGTTCAGCATATGGGTCTACATGGGCTGGGGCTGGGATTCAATCATTGGTCCTCAGGGCTGCAAAGTGAACACTTTACCTGCTGAGCCATCCTGGCTTCCCTATCTTTGGTGTTGTAAAAAGTCAAACCATACTCAAGTATACCAATATTTTCTCATATATTATCTTCTAGGAGTTTTATAATTTTTAATTTATATTTAGGTCTATAATCTATTTTGAGCTAATTTTTGTGAAGGGTGTGTGGTATGTGTCTAATTTTTTGTTTGTTTGTTTTGCATGTGGCTCTCCAATTTTTTCAGCAACATTCTGAATTTCTACTTTTTTCCATTGGCATATTTGTCTATTGTTTGCCTATTCTACACTGTCTTGATTACTATAGGTTTATAGTAAGCCTTGAAGTTTAGTAGCATCAGTTTTTCAAGGTTATTTTTCTCTTTTAATATTGTATTAGATATTCTGCATTATTTTTTTACCTCTCCATTCAAACTTTAGCATCAATTTGTAAAAATTTTTATTTAAAAATATGGCTAACATACATTATATCATTTTGAGGTGTACATTATAGTTGTTCAACAGTTATATGCCTAAAGAAGTGATCACGATGTGAATTCCAGCAACCATGTGACATTGTACTGCACAGTCACAACATTGATGACTATATTCCCTATTCTGTACATTATATCCCATTTGTTTTATACTTGAATATTTGGACCATTTATTACCCCTTCCCTCCCCCCTTATTTAAAAATTTTCAATTATAGTTGACATTCAATATTATTCTATATTAATTCCAGGTGTACAGCACAGTAGTTAAACATTTGTATAATTTAAGAAGTGATCCTCCTGTCTAGCCCAGTACTCACGGGCACTATGGTTAGTACCACATTATTGAGTATATTCCCCATGCTTTACTTTACATCCTGAAGGCTATTTTGTAACTAGTAATTTGTACTTCTTAATCCTTTCACTTTTTTCACCCTGTCCCCCAACTTTCCTTGCATTTATCACCCCAATCTAGTAACCATCTGACATCATACATAGTTATTACAATGTCATTGACTGTATGCCCTGTGTTGCACTTTACATCCCTGTGACCATCCTATGACTAATTTGTAGCTCTTGATTTCTTCCCCCGTTTTATCCTCCCCTCCAGCCCTCCTCCCATTAACCCAACAAATCTAGCAACTATCTGATACCACAATCACTGCAATATTATTGACTATATTCCCATATTATACCCTTATCCCCATAACTATTACTTTGTAACAACCAAACTAAACTTCCCAATTCTTTCCCCTTATTCACCCACTTCCCTAATCCTCCTCCCATCGGGCAACAAACCCAATGTTTTCTATACCTATTAATCTGTTCCTATTTCACTTGTTTATTTTCTTCTTTGGATTTTAGCTATAAGTAAAGTCAACTTGCATGTATCTTTCTGTTTGACACTCCACTCAGTGCAGTACCCTCTAAGTCTTTTGACTGGAGATTTTAATCCATTCGATTTGAAAGTAACTATTGATAGATATGTAGCTAATGACATTTTATTCTTCACATTTTTCTTTTTTTTCTCCCATCTTAAAGAAGTCCCTCTAAAATTTCTTGTAGTAGTGGTTTAGTGGTGATGAACTTCTTTAGCTTTTTCTTGTCTGGAAAACTCTTTATCTAACCTTGCTGGATACATTAATCATAGTTATATCCTTGGTTCTCATCATGTTGAATATTTTCTGCCAGTCCCTTCTGGCCTGCAAAGTTTCTGTTGAGAAATCTGCTGACAGTTATATGGGTGCTCCCTTATAAGTTACTACATGCTGTTCTCTTACTGATTTGAATATTCTTTTTGTCTTTAATTTTTTGCCATTTTAATTATAATGTGTCTTGGTGCGGGCCTGTTTGGGTTCATCTTGTTTGAGACTCTCTGTGCTTCCTGGGCTTGTATGGCTATTTCCTTTACTAGGTTAGAAAATTTTTCAGTCATTATTTCTTCAAATAAGTTCTCTATCTCTGGCTGTTTCTTTTTCACTTCTGGTACTCCTATGATACAAATATTGTTATGCTTAATGTTGTCCCAGAGGAATCTTAAACTATCCTAATTTGAGGGGATTTTTTTTCTTTTGGTTGTTCCAATTGAGTGTTTTCTTCCAAATCACTGATTTATGCTTCTGCGTCATCTAGTCTGGTGATCCTTCTATTCCATTCTCCATTTCAATTATTGTAATCTTTATCTCTGCATAGTCTTTTTTGCGTGTGTGTGGCTTCTATGCCCTTATTTATGCTTACTACCTCTCTGTTGATGTTTTCACCAAGTTCTTTGAGCGTTTTTATAACCATTGTTTCGAGCTCTGTCTCTGCTAGGTTGTTTGTATTCATTTTGTTTTGTTTGTTTGTTTTCTGCTGCTCTTTATTTTGAAATGTATTTATTTGTTTCGTCATTCTGGCTGTCTCTCTGTTTATATATATTCTGTTTACACTTACTGCTATAGTTTCTTGTGGGCTGACGCTAATACTGGGTGGATGTGGGGGGACGGAGGTCTGGAAAGGTGGGTGGGGGGTGACACAACCAATACCTTTGCTTTCTGCCTGGCACTGTGGGCCATGCATGCAGTACAGCTTCATGCTTTTCTGTATTCAGTTTGCAATGAGGTCTCTGCCCTGAGTTTTGGGATCAGTTGTTTTATATACTGACTCTCAGTCAGGACTGCTTGTAGCCAGAGGAGCACACTCACAGCCTTTATTCTCCTTCTCTTTCCCAGCCAGAGAGAGGTCAGGCTGTGGTTTCCCACTGCTCCAGTCACTCCTGCTCCTCTCAGAACCAGAGCAAATTCAGGTTGTGGTGTCTCCTAGTACCTAGACTGCACCTTCTGGGGGCCAAAGTGAGATCTGGTTGTAGTGTCTAAGCTCCAACCTCTGGTTCATCTTATTTGGAGCTCCTGCAGACCGGGCGAGGTCCAGAATGCTCACCCGTCACCTTCTTCCTCATCCCTCCTATAGCCTCAGAGTTCCAAGCAGGGGTCTGCAGCCCACATTTTGTTTACTCCCCCTTTCCTCCTCCTCAGTTTGCCCCTCTTTGCACCTGCAGGTGCTTTGATGCAATGAGTGGGTCTCTTAGCTGTGTTTTAAGCATAGACTTACTGATGGATTCACTCTGAGCTCTAGCACTGGGGCAACAGCTTGAAAGGTGCCAGAGACATATGGGAGGAAATGAACTGTCTGGCTCAAGGGTGATGGCTAGAGGGGCAGCTTTATCCCAGACAGAGTAGATGGTGGAAGCCATTTTTTTCTTTGTTAAGCCTCCACCCCTTTCCACTTCCTTGCATGTAGATACAGGTGCCTACCATATTTGAGTATTCACTAACCTGGCTAACAACATTTCTTTGCTCAACCCTGGTGGTTCTGAAACTCCACCCCACCAAACCTTTGGCCAGACCAAGCAGCTTCCAGTGGCTTTTACGTACAAACAGCTTTCCTTGGTTCAAGCTGCATACTTTCCTAAACTCTCTCAAAGGTTCACAAAGCCCCAAGAAGCAGCATCTGGCTTTAGCATGTGCTATACCTCTGGCTGAACAGCCCTAAGCATGGCACTAGTGACAGCCAGCCTCTGTTCATGGCTTGGCCACTCCAGGCTCCTCCAAGCACACATCAGTGATGGCCATCTGCATATTGCTTCACATCTCATGCCAGCTAACCTTGGGCAGGACACAGGCTGTGGATGAACTTGGCCTATAGTGGGTTCCTTTCCAGGAGGCCCTGGGGCTGGCATGCCCAATGGTCACTTTCAGGCCGATCTGGAGCATCACTCAGCTGCCTCCAAGGACACACTCAAAGGGAAGACTGGGTAGGCACCAGAGCTCCATTAAAGTGAATCCTACTTTATAGAGTCAGCCTCTGCACAACAGTTTCTCTACTGTACTCATGACCAGTTCTCACAACCAGTCAGCCCAAGGATCAATCACTCCCATTGACATGCAAGCAACACCAAAGCTCAAATACAACAGGTGGGCACATATAGCCCACACAGAGGACACACCTGGAGCTCCTGGTTCTGGTGACCCGGGAGACTGTACCATTGGGCCCCATAGGGCACCTAATACATAGGGCACTCTACTAAGCCTGGAAGACAGCAACTGTACTTACTACACAGAAAAATAAAACATAAGGTGGCAGCCAAAATGGAAAGACAAAGAAACATGTCCCAAATGAAAGAACAGAATAAAGTTCCAGGAAAAGAACGAAACAAAATGGAGACAAGCAATCTACCAGACATAGAATTCAAAACACTCCTAATGATGCTCAGTGATCTCAGAGGGAACTCCAACTAAAGAAAGGAAACATAAAAATGGAGATAGAAAACTGAAAAAAGAGGCAGTCAGAAATAACTAATACATGGGGAAGCGGGGATGGCTCAGTGGGTTAAGCGCTCACGTTGCAGCGCCAGGGACCGAGGATCGAATCCTGGCCCTGGCCCGTGCGAAACCATATGCTGAACTGAGAGCTCCCCCAGTTCAGTTCTCTCTCTGTCTCTCTCTCTCTCTCTGTCTCTCTCTCTCTCTCTCTCTCTCTCTCTGTCAAACATAAATAAATAAAAATATATTAAAAAAAAAGAAATAACTAATACAGTAGCTAAAATGAAGAATACATTAGAGGAAATCAACAGTAGATTAGATAAAGCAGAAAACTTAGTCAGTGATTTAGAAAATAAAGTATCAAAAAACACACAATCAGAACAGCAAAAAGAAAAAAAGAATCCAGGGGAAGCCAGAATGGCTCAGTGGGTTAAGCGCTCACTTTGCAGTCCCAGGGACTGAGGATCAAATCCCGATCCTGGCCTGCGTGGACCCATATGCTGAACTGGGGTGTGCTTTCCATGCAGGAGGCCCCCAGTTTGGTTCTCGCCCCCTCCAGTTTGGCCCCTGGCTCCAGGTGGTGTGCCTCCCATGAGGGAGACCCCCAGCCCACCTGTGTGGAACAAAACCATGTCAAAAACTGATGACATACAACTATGGAGACTGCTCTGGGCCCTCCCCCTTCTCTATGTCTTCTCTGTCTCTGGCTCTCTCTGTCTCTGTCAAAAACAATAAAATAAATCATAAAAAAAAAGAAAAGAAAAAAAAGAAAAAAGAATCCAAATGAATGAAGAAAATTTAAGGAGCCTCTAGAACAGGGGTTCCCAACCTTTTTATACCCTAGGGCGCATTCTAAAATATCGATAGGGCGGCGGTGCCAGCTATTTCTAAGGATATTTATTATTGAACAAGAATAAAAAATAATAAGCAAAAATAATTTAAAAATAATAAATTTATTGTACAAATTATAGACACACAAAGAAACATATATACAAAATGTAATACAAAGTAAATAAAACACACATGTATAATAAAATCATTTAAAAAAACATACAAGAAAACATAAAAAAAAACAATCTGTCAGTGTGATCTTTGGCATTGCATTTCATTGGCCAGTGCCTCGTAATTAGGAGAGTATGACGACAACCCTGTTAGCAAACAATTATTAAGATGCTCATCAGTAAGTTGAGATCTATATCGTGATTTTATTAAATTCATGTTTGAAAACAAAGATTCACATAAATACGTTGACCCGAAAAACGATTTGATTTTATATGCCGCTTTTTTTAAAAATGGGAACCTTTCTTTGTCGACTATGTTCCATAAGTCCTCTGATATTACGGATTTTAGCAAAATATCGTTCTTGAGGTTCAAAATGTCTAACTCTAGTTCTGCTTTCCCCTGAACAAGGTCTGCAATACATGCAGCTAGTTCTATTACATTTATTTGGCAAGTAAAAGGATTGATACAGAAGGAGACAATTGGCTTGATATTTGTAAACTGCAGAAATCTCTCTTCAAACTGTTTTTGAAGCACTTGCAGGGTCTCAATAAATAATGACACGTTTGTTTAATTCATTGTTACCTAGCATTTTCCTCATATATGGGAAGTGCACGAGAGACTTGATATGCCGATGTGATATCAACAAAGTCAATTTCGCTTTCAATGCGTTTATAGAGCTTATCATTTCAGCTCTATTTTTGTCTTTTCCCTGCAACCCCAAATTGAAAAAATCTAATTTTTCCATGGTGTCAGCAAGAAAACCCAAATCCACCAGCCAGCAAGAGTCTGTTAGTTCATCCTAATTTTCATTTTTATCATGTATAAATGTTTTTATTTCTTCAATTAAGTTCACAAATCTTGTAAGAACTTTACCTTTACTGAGCCAACATACTTCAGTATGCAGGATGAGATCGTGTTCTTTATCTTC
>PVKE010013972.1:13929-35785 GCA_004027555.1 Craseonycteris thonglongyai | reverse complement strand
GTAGTCTTATACAGCGAATATAGGCCTAAACCTATGTTTTAACTGTAAAATTAGGGGGTCGTCTTATACGCCCAGTCGTCTTATACACCAGAAAATATGGTGTGTGTATATATATATATATATATATATATATATATATAAATTTAAAAAGCAAATTTATTATAAGCTTAGCCATGTACTTCTTCTGATTTGAACACTACTTCTTTATATGATAAAATCTGGAATTCATCAAACAGAAAAAATGTATAGTTAAGCTAATATCTCAGACTCTACTGAGAAGAAAGCAGATGCTTCAGGGAGGTGTCCTATTCTGAGGGCACACAAGAAAACAGAGGCCAATTAGGGAGGGAGGATGTTGGCAGTTTCCCTAACAGACAAACCTGATACCCTCCAAGTCACACCCAGTGTCCAAAAGCAATGTGGGTGGGCTTCTTTTTCAGACATCCCTGAACAGCTGTGTGTGGGCTGCTTCTTATCCCCACCCCTCCTTTACTCAATGTCCACGTGAGTGAGAGATAAATAAGGAGACACAGGAAGTCCTTACTTGGTACTCTCCAGAATTTTTTTCCCCTGAACCTTTTTGCAGCTGTAGATATGATGTACCTTTATTCTAAATGTTTTGGTATGTATTTTTTAAAGTGAACAAATCTCTTATAATCATGGCTCAATAAGAGAATTGAGGAAATTAACATTGGCAAAAGATCTTCTCTGCACACCTGATTCATGTTTTGCGAGTTGTTCCAATAATGCCCTTTGCAGCAAGAGAACATCCTGGATCATATGTTGCATTTTCAGTTTCTGTTTCTTTAGTTTCTCTTAATCACAACCATTTCTCAGTCTTTGTAATTTTTAACAGATATTTTAAAGTGTGCAGGACAGTTATTTGTTGAATGTACCTTAGTTTAGATTTGACAGATGTCCTCTTATGATTAGATTCAATAGAAACATTACAAAAGTGATACTGTTTCCTCTCAATGCATCGTATCACATATTGCTTGGTTTTGAAAGCTCACCAAAACATTTTCCTTAGGCCTCATTTCAGAAGATTTTCTAGAAACCTTATGACATTTAAATGTCAAGACCTCTCATTTGCACATTCCCTTTTAAGGTTATGGGAACTACCTTAGCAGTATGTTTACACAATCAGTATGTTTCTGTAAAATATTCAAGTGTGAGACATTTCAACTATAATCTTCTAACATTACCATCTCTGTCTACTCCAATTTCCCCTTCATCTACCGGTACTTTCATGTTACATAGAGCGGTAACAGAGTGGTCATGGGATTTTTAGGATCCAGCCAAGTGCCAGTTGAATAGGGAATTCTTTCAGTTTGGGTTTGGGGAAGGTAGACTTCTGTGGTTTGTAGCTCTGATTCTGTAGAGTGATAGCACTTCTACGTGTCCTGGTATAGGAATGGCTTCCAAGAATATGCCTGCTCATGGAATTGACTCAGTGGGCACGGTGTCATTGAAGACTCAGGCTGAAGGTTATATCACCATATCAATACCCTCACAGAAACTACCATGGAAAATGTGTAAATAGTAGAGGAGAAACAGAGTTTGAAAAGCACAGAGCCGGAATCTAATCTGTGAAAACATTTTTCTTCTTTTATCAGGTATGCAAAAATTGTAAGCAGGGGACTAATTGTCATCAGTTTTTAACCAAAACCCAGGTTCTTTCTCTGCCTATTATTCAGCATCATACATTATTTGGTCACTTTTGATGGGTGATATCCTTATACTTGTGTTGGTAGTAACACAAACGGCACTGCTGCAAACAGCAAGTGTGTCTGTCAAACCTCAGACTGAGGTCATAGGAAGGTAAGGTTGTACAGATGATTGTCAAGATTCTATGCAACCTTAAAAGTTCAAAATTCTGTGACTGTAAAATTCTAGGATATATTTACATATGATTCATCTATTCATCTATTCACATGAAATCACTTTGTTTCAGAATGATTTGAGGTAGCTTATACACTATATGAGGGCTGTCTGGAATAAATCTAGCCATAAATGCCTCTGCTTTTCATATTACATGGCTCTATACTTCCCAGCCAGTCCTCGTACATACTTATAAAAAAATTATAAAATACATACGCAAGGTTACCAAGGGCTGAGAAAAGGGGGAAATGGGGAGTTTTTGTTGAATAGCTATAGTTTTAGTTTTTAAAAAAAATTAAATTCATTGGGGTGACATTGTTATTAAAATTATATGTTTCAAGTGTACATTTCTATAATACATTATCTATGTATTCTGAGTTTCAGTTTTACAAGACGAAAATGTTCAAGACATGTATTGCATAACAATGTGAATATAACTAACACTACCAAACTCTATGCTTTAAATAGTTTTGAAGGTAAATTTTATGTTATATGTTTTTCTTCCACAATTTTTTTTTTTAAGTTAAAAGAGAAAGTATGTAGGTAAATGAAGAAAGCAGTAATCAGTAGAAACATTAAGGGTAAAAAAAACGAAAGGAAACCCAGGATAATATGTGTTCACAAAATGCATTAACAGGAAGTTTTATACTCATCCTAATTTGTCTGTGAATGTCCAGGCAGTCAGTATAAAAAGGAGTTACATCAGGGGTGTCCAATCTTTTGGCTTCATTGGAAGAGAAAGAATTGTTTTGGGCCACACATGAAATACACTAATACTAACGAAAGCTAATGAGCTAAAACAAATACCACAAAAAAGTCTCATATGGGAAAGCTGGGAGTTCAGTTCTTGCCGGGGCCTATGTGGGAGGCTCCTGGCCGGGTTCCTGCCCTGCGCAGCCCTGTGCCCTCCTGTGGAGTGAAACTATATGGAAAACTAATGTCAACTATGGAGACGGCTCTGGGCCCTCCCCCTTCTCTCTGTCTCTCTCTGTCTCTGTTTCTCTCTGTCAAAAATCAATAATATAAATCTTTTTTAAAAAGTCTCATAATGTTTTTTAAAAGTTTACAAATTTATGTTGGGCCACATTAAAAGCCATCCTGAGCTGTATGTGTCGCATGGGCCACAAGCTTGACTTAGGTGTAATGTTTGTTTGTTTTTTTATCCACAATAATAGTTTAGACTCTTGCTATGCATAGTACATTTTGGGTACAAAATATGTATCTGTTGAAAGAGTAAGGGAACAATTATAATATATACTGCGTGTTCCAAATAAAAAGGCCTTTAGCTTCTAACCTCTAAATTTAATGCACTTAAGCGCTTATTACAAATAAATGGCAACAAATTGATGTTGTAATGAAATCTGAATTTCTACTGGTTTCAGTAGAGACATTTTCTTGCAAGACTCTATAGCACATGTTGACTTGATGATTAATAGTTTCAAAATTCATATTCCTTGAGGGCTTCCTTTGTGTGTCCATTATTATGCTGGGTGCTGTAAGTAGCTAGTGGGTCAATAAGATATAGTCTCTGCACTCAGATATCTCCCTGGAGAGTTGAGGATGATACTCTTTCCCTTTTTGCATCTTACCTTCATTGACAAAAGAATTACTGGTACAGCAATGTGCCTGAGTTATTGATGAGCAGTTTGCCTGCTGGGCTTTTGGTTTGGGTTATCTGAAAACTGATTAATACTCATGACACAAGAATATGTTCACTAGAATTCATGAAGCTGTGTGTATGTGGGAGAGAAAAGAATGTAGCATTCTTATTTACTTTCCTGTGGTTTGAGTCCAAGAGAGACAGCTGTGGCTGAACTGCTCCCTCAGACATATATTTGCAAATTTGTGCTTTATTGTTTAAGTAGTGATTATCAGAAGTCACAAAAGCCATCATTTGTGAAAGGAAGGAGGTAAGTGTAAGCCAAGAAAAAAGGCCCTATCTGTATATACTGCAGATATGGCATGATTATTTCTTAAACCAGAAGGGGCCTTTCTGGTATATAGCTTTCTGAGATATACTGTGTATCTATTGAGCACTGCTTCCAACAAAGGAGCTAAGAGACACTTATAAATGCTTTCCTTTTAATTACCTATATGCAAAATTAAAAAGGAATGTATTTACTTAAAAAAAAAAAAGTCAGGCATGCCGGGATAGCTTAAAAGGCTTAGTGTTTGTCTTGCAGCCATGAGGTCCGAGGATGGAGTCCTGGCCCCAGCCTATGTGGACCCATATACTGAACTGGGGCTTGCCTTCTTTGTGGGAGGCCCCTGGTTGGTTCCAGCCCAGTTCGGCCCCACATCAACCTGTGTGGAATGAAATTATATCAAAACTGATGATGTATGGCTATGGGGACCACTTTGGGCCTTCCACCTTCTTCTGTCTCTCTCTCTGTCAAACAATAAAAGAAATCTTAAAAAAAAAAAGAAAAAAGAAAAGCTAGTTTAGTCTTCAAAAAAAAAAAGTTCCAGCAAATGAATGACCTAAAAATAACAAGCCCGGGTACAGTGGCTTAAGTTTACAGAACACTTTCACAGACACTATGTCACTGGAGTCTCCTAACTGTCACATAGACAGCTTAGGACAAGTAGTGTCATTACTTCCATTGTATACATGAAGAAGCTAAGACACAGACAGTTTAAGAAACAAACGCATGCTCACAAAAGCTTCAGAGGCAGTGGCTGGTACTATATTCAGCTCTTCCAGATCCAAGTCCATCTGCCCACCAAAATAAGATCAATTAAAGGCCTATGGTTCTGGTGTTGTGCAGGACTTTGGGAAAAGAAAGGCAAATAAAACAGAGTCCCTTTCCTTTTCACAGTACATCTCCAAACCCAGGATTTGTATAGTGTTAGGCATGTACTAAAAAGTTTACATCCATTGCCTATTTAGATAACTCCTAAAGTCCCTAGGAGTTACTCATGTTAGGTGTGATTATCTACTTTTTACAGAGGAAGAGAAAGTTAGTGACTCTGTATTAATCATTTCATTAGTAGTAAAGCCACGATCTGAAGTCAGGGAAAACTGTTTTCCTGAAATTATTATCACACTTTCGACTCCTCAAAAGATTCAGAATACATTGTGGACATTTTTATACACATGATCTCTCGCACATGTTTCTCAATGTCTTTTTCCTGGTCCAGTTAGCTTGTGATAACATAAGTGCCACAAATGCCAGCCTCCAAAGGAAGGCATGATCTCATGCAAACACCCACATTTGGGCCAGGAGTCAAAAATATTAACTGCTTATTTTGAAATCTGGGTTGTGCACGCTGCTTAAGCACGAGGGGGTGGATGCACTGATAAAAATGCTTCTGTGGGATGGAAGCAAGTTGTGCAGTGCATCCTCACAGGGAAATCCACATGGGCTGACCCTTGAATGGGTCTTGTTTACAGCAACATCTCTGTGCCAAGATTCTAAGTAGTAAATTTAAAGTAAAACCCTGGAGGAATAGCATCAGTCTGAAAACACAATTACTCTTAACTTCCTTTGGGTACGTAAAACACTATTCTGTTATTCAGCCACTGATTCATTTAAATCATCTGGTTCCTATTCAGTATCTCTTATGTTATATTTCTGAATAGAATAAATAACCTTTCTATGCATGTCAATGACCATTTACATTATAATAATGATTATAAGAGATACATTTTTGAAGTAAAAATAATCTTTATCTTTTATTTTATGAGACTCTGGCTTTATATGCATAAAGAGAAATCTGTGCAGAAAGATAGAAACAGTAGATACAGTGATAATATTTATATACAGATGTATGTATGCATGTGTATATATATACACACAAATATACATGCCTATGTGTATGTATCTATACAACATGTGTGTGTACTTATGTACATCTCTATACTTATAGTTAATATTTCTAATAAATATCTAAATATATATACACAACATCAGTACACAGAGAAAGTATTTATTAGCCAGGTTTCTCTAATTTTCTTCTGTTCTTCCTAACAGTTAAGGCACAAAATCAAGGCAAAAATTATTAAATAATTAAATTTAAAAATCTAACAAAAGAAATAAAACAATCTAGGCAATATATTCTCTTGGTATAGAAAAATGTTTACAACAATATCACAAAGGCAAAACAAAGGAAAAGAAGTTTATAAACTCTGAGTAGTGATTATTTCTTAGTGAAAGAGGTTATAGAAGGCAGAAATATTCTCGCTAATACTTTTCTGTATTATTCAAATTTTATACAGTGAATATGCATTATTTTTATATTCAGAAATAATGCCTAAAAAATAACCTATAAAATTTATCTCTGGAAGGTGTTCAAAATAGAAAGAAGACACACTATGCCAGAATGAATAGATATAAAAGAATGTGATTGAATTCCCAATGTATTTCAATTTACATGGAGAATTTCTAAGGAAAGAGGGCAACTTAGGGTCACCTAATTTGAAATATGTCCAGAGCAGGGTCAGAAAGTGAAGGGAATTCAAGAGTTTACGTGAGTTGGTTGGATGAAGGCAAAATTGTGTGAACCAGGGTCACAAAGTCAGGATGCAAAGTCTTACCTTGAGATCTTTTCATGAAACCATTCGCTTAAAAGAGGAAAATGACTTTTATGACACATTTGTGGTACAGAGCTTGGCATCTATGGGAATACACAGCTCAGCTCTTTTGAAATGAAACACAATTGATGGACAGCCGCAGCCAGTGCCCCTTTCATGCACATTGCTTTCTCACCGAGGCCACACTACCTTCAGGCTCCTCCCTGCCAAGGACTGAACCTGGTAGGGCAAATAAACCAGGCCCATTCCAGCAACACATGACACTCCTCCAATAGGTGATTTTGACTCGAGTACCTTATGAGCCTTGCCAAACCTTTCTTGAAATGACTTTAGTCTTAAGTTTTTTCTGCTGAATCTTCCTTTCCCCTTTTCATCTTGGTTTTCAGAGAGAGAGTATTTAGTATCCTATAATGTCCCCACCTCTTCTTCTCTCCCTTATTTTTGATCCTCCGAAGGCATTCTCTATGGTACACCTTTTGCAGATCTAATTGCATCTTGAAATCCATTTCTCAGAGGGTGCAAATTAATGCAAGTGGTCCTGAGAGACGTCCAAGAATGAAGATAGAAGTTGGGTATTAAGACTGACTCACTGCTCACTCATTAAACAAATAAGAAGGTGTCCAGACTTATGTGGAGTATGGATGGTATACAGTTCAACATGGGGACCAATTGTTATAGGTTTCACTGCTGTTGACCTGGGAAAAATCCACTATAAGGATAAATTTTGCAGGTTAAAAGATTCAGCCTTTTAGGAAGATACAAGTGGAACAATGTCTACAAGACGTGGAGTTGTATGGTTACTACTAAATTGTATTGACACTCTGAAGAGGGATATTGAGAAACTAAAAACTCTTGATAAACAGTTAAATGTGAGAGCTAGATAGCCTTTTTTATAGCTTACAAGAGATGAGGGTCTCTTTGAAAAAACAAACAAAGCTAAGCAGCAGGTTGAGAACCTGATTGAGTCATAGAGCTCAAGAGATGTTTGAATACTTAGTCCGGGCTGTTTGGAAATACCTGAGACCCTGAAATGTGGTTAGGAACTGTGAATGGATGTGCCTTCGATAAGTTGGCTTTGTAAACTTTTAATCAGTTTGGGTTGTTATAACAAAGTATCACAGACTAGGTGACTTATAAACAACAGAAATTTATTTCTCACAGTTCTGGAGGCTGCAAGTCTGAGATCAGTGTCCCAGCATGGTCTGGGAGGGCCCTCTTTTGGAATGCAGATTTTTCCTGGGTCCATACATGGTGGAAGGAGCAAGGGAGCTTGGTGGGGTCTCTTTTATAAGAACATTAATCCCATTAATGAGTGCTCTAGCCTCATGACTTGATTACCTTTACTAAGGCCATACCTCCTAATACCATCAAATCAAGCATTACAATATTAATATTTCAATTTGAGTGGGGAGGGGTGCAAATATTCAAACCATAGGACTTCTTTAAACCCTCATAGCTTGTAGAGGTGGACCAATCTTTTCTAGTGAGAGCTAGCACTTCCTTTTACTAAAAGATGCTCCAGATAACATTTCCTAGAAAAGTAACAGATTCTCATTTCACAGTGCCTTTATCTCCTCTTTTGTCTGCAAGATCCCTACATAAGGCTAAATTTCAACGAAACCCAGCTGGTCATGATAAGGCAAATAAATTATATACCAAAGGAATTGCCAGAATTCTCTACCATGTGCCAGCAAAAGTGAGGGAAATATCCCTGGAACTGGATTTTGAGGGTACTTCATTGAGGGGGGTGAAATATAAAACTACAAGAGGAAATTTTGACTTGGGTAGACTTTCTTATGACATGAGAGTTAACACTCTGGTAAGAACCAATGTAAATGGGGTAAACTCACCTATAGACAGCTCTTAGAAGTCTGGAAATAGTGATGAACAAGGCTGAGTGAAGAGGAATTGCATGTGTGTTTCCAGGCTGGTGGTAGATATGTTATGAAGAGGCTAAGAGAAATGAACATGCAAGGATGGGCATACAATGTGAAGCCAGATCTACCAGGACAAGATATTGGATGGGCAGGCAAGGAGGACACATGATTCTCCAAGGGCCCCTGAAATGTACTGGGGAGATGGGTAGCAACATCACTAAGAAGTTTAGTTCTGGCTTCCCTTGGCATCCCAGGGTTGTTGGTAGGTGACATGGGCACACAGCTGGGCTTGTTAACATCCATGGCAATAATGCCCATCCACCCCCCAAGTAATATTGGCCAGATGGTGGAACTTATCTGCCGGATGCCAGGAAGTCATAATTACCATAATGATCAGCAAGATCAGCAGTATAGCCAAAGGGATTTCACCAACAGGGAATTGGCTAGAACATGACATGCCTGGAGGCAGAAAAAGTGGTCAGCCAAGAGGATTCTACTTAAATCTATAGCCATAAAAAGGAAGAATGGGGCAGTGGAACGCTGAAGGTGGTCACTCAGCACAAAGGCACAATTCTTTTCTTGGTTTCTTGACTTGATTTTTTAGATCTAGAAGCCACTGAATGAAGAGGTAGCAGAATCCCTGGGGAAAAAAAACCCTATAATACTATATAGCAAGTATACACTATGGCAACTCCTTCTGGCTTCCCTAAACAGACCTACAGCTAAGGTCATCTTCAGGGATGTGCACTGAACTTGGCACTTCGAAGATCTCCTTACTTGGTTTAATGCTGTGGTGTTGCCATCTTGAAATTATTAATAATTTTATACAAGTGCACTCACATTCTGACTTATACTGGACACCACACAGTACACTGGGTACAGAGGGTCTGAACTGACATTGATATCCAAAGACCTTAAGTGTAATCAAGGTTCCCTGTTAAAGTGGGAACTCACTTCCAATAATAAATGGAATTCTGGTTAAAATACAGATTACAGTGGGTTCACTGTGTCTGGAGACCCATTCACTGGTCATTTCCCTAGCAGTTAAAATTTAATTAAAATTAATACAACTAACCCCTACTTTTCAAAACTTTGCATTACTTCATTTGCTTTTATGAAAGATCTATATTAGTACCTGTTTCACCTAATCTAGAGAGGATTTATACTTTTACAAAAAAAGACAAACTGCCAAACAATGTTAAATCCCCCTCCCCCCGCCCCCCCAGCACCCTTTAGAGACAGTGGCCACCAAGCTCCTTCCTCAGGAACTACACTCAGCGTCTCAGCATCAAGCCACCGTAGCTTTGAACAGTGTCTGTGAGCATCTGTGCTTCATCTCAATTTGTTTTATGCATCTACTAGCAAAATGTGTCCTTGGGTATCAGAAAAGCCTGAGAGAGCCCCTAACAGTGTTATACTTACAATGAAACTGGATGTAATTAGCATACCTGGTATGATCTGGTAGGTGAGTTTTGGGCCTGAAAACACTAAAAAATGTTTCCATATAAATTAATAATAATTGCTTTTTTGCTTTGCACCATTTCAGCCTAGGAAAGGTTTCACAGGAACCTGTACTTAAAGTTAGTGTGATGCCCACACTGAGTTCTTGGACTGTGGAGTAAGAGATTTCATACTGGGAGCAGTCATGCAGAAACCTCGGCAACTGCCCTCGACTTATGTAGCCAAAGGAGTAAATAAATAGTACTATCACATTCCAGGAAGGGTGGTGATTAATGCCATCCTTTAATAGCTAAAGGATATAGAAGGGAAGCTGGAGGAAAGCCGGGACGGCTCAGCAGGTTAAGCGCTCACTTTGAAGCCCCAAGGGCCGAGGATCGAATCCCGGCTCCAGCCCAGGCGGACCCACATACTGAACTGGGGTGTGCTTTCTGAATGTGGGGAGGCCCCCAATTCAGTACAAAAAACAAAACAAAAACAAAACAAAAAAAGAGCCCTGGGAACTGAGTATCAAATCCCGGCCCTGGACCATGCAGACTCATGCTGAACTGGGGTGTGCTTCCCATGAGGGAGGCCCCAAGTTCAGTTCTCACTCCCTGGTTTAGCTCCTGGCTTGAGGGGGTATGCCTCCCACACGGGACGACCCCAGCCTAGTTCCCACCATGCGCGGCTCCTGCCTACCTGTACGGAATTAAACCATGTTGAAAAAAAACTGATGACGTAGAACTATGGAGACTGCTTGGGCCCCTCCCCCTTTTCTCTGTCTCTTTCTCTGTCTCTGTCTCTTTCAAAAACAATAAATAAAAAGGATATAGAAGAGGGGTGAGTGGAGCATCCTTATTATATCTCTTTAATTTCTCAGTGTCATCCCTGGAGAACTTGGATTCTGGAGTCAGAGTATAGACTTTCAAAAGCTCAGTCAAGCAGCAGCTCCAATTGCAACGACCACCCCAGAGGTGATGTCTGCTAGAATGAATTCGCAAGGTCTCGGTCACGTCTGTTGGCTTGGTAAATGCATGCAATTCTATTCTGATTGTAAAGGAGGTTCGTAATTCACATTTGCATGGGATATGTAACAATATTTATTTAAAATTTTTGCCTCAGGACTATGCTAACTCTCATGTTCTTGGATATATTGTAGAATAAAGATATCTAAGTTATCTGGTCAACCCACAAAATGAACACTAATGCATTATATCAGTAACATGCGGATCAGGCAGGACAAATAAGAGACAGCCTTGTTGGAGGCCTTAGTAGGACACACATGCTCCAGAGGATGGGAACAAACCCTGTAAAGATTCAGTCCTGATACTTCGGTGAAGTCTTTAGGGATCCAGTGATCAGGAGTTTGCCAGAACTGCTTCCCAAAGTAAAAGAAAAAATGCTGCATCTTCCATCCCCTACTGTAAAGAAGGAAATAGAGAGACTGATAGCTCTCTTTGGGTTCTGGAAGGAACACATGCCATACCTGGCACTCTGAGGGAGGACCTCAGGTGTACAGTACAAAAGGATCCCACATGGAGCTTTTAGCTAGTCCCACTTAGAGAACCACAGTGCAAACTCTGCTATTCTGAAGTAAGTATACACCATCCCCAGAAGACAAACTAACATGTCTTTTGGTAAAATAGCTCCTGGCATGTTAATTTGGTCCTGGTAGCAACAGAAAACTTGACTGGGTACACTAAATGACCATGTGTCTATAACTACACATTATTGGCTGGGTTATTTCAGTTTTCCCAAATCATGAGGTCAGTCTAGCATCAGTTAAGGAAAAGATGAAAATGGTCCACCCAGATTAGACCCAAGCAGGACCAGAGCTTGATCAGCGGCATGATCAGGTAAAACAGAGCTTCGTATCCTACAGTAGCTGTACTAGCAGTCCTCTTCTATTTTGCACCTGAAAGCTGCTGAAGGAGGTGGAAAGGTCTATCCATGCCCTTCAGTCACAGATAGCTAGCTATACCTCTAGCCAAACAAGTCAGGCTTATTGTTATAGTGAGAAAAAAATGTCTATCTATGGGACACTTCATTAAGAGTATTAGAAAATACTTACGGGGAAGCCAGGATGGCTCAGTGGGTTGTGCTTTGCAGCTCCAGGGACTGAAGATTGAATCCCAGCCCCTGGAGACCCATATGTTGAACTGGGCTATGCAGGAGGCCCTCAGTTCAGTTCTTGCCCCCTGGTTTGGCCCATGGTTGAGAGCGCATGCCTCCTATGTAGGAGGCCCCCAGCCCAGTTCCCTCACTGTGTGGCCCCCACTCACCCACCTCTGTGGAATGAAACCATGTCGAAAACTAATGATGTACAACTATGGAGACTGCTCTGGGACCACTCCCTTCTCTCTGTCTTTCTCTGTCTCTATTTTTCTCTGTTTCAGTTAAAAACAATAAAATAATTCTTAAAAAAAAAAAAAAAGAAAGTACCTACTATGGAATTTGAGTATGTGTTAACATATGTGGCAGTGGTTCGAGGAACTGGGATTCTGTTATATATGCTATGGATACTGTTAGGAGGTAGGGTAATTCTATGAATCAGAGTCTTTATAAATCTTATTATAAGATGAGATGAATGAAGTGAAGCTAATGTTATAATTGTTATTGGAGCTTTTACTATCATATTTTAACTCCTGTCAGAACACAGGAAGGGAGATAAAACAAATAAATAAATAAAATTATGTAAGTGTGTTAAGTGACATTAAAGAAGCCAGAAAAGAAGCTGAATTTATGAATTATGGTAGGGATGGGCAGTAGTGGTGGTGGTAAATCTACTTTAGATTAAATAGTTGGGCATGGTCTTTCTGAATAAGTGATGTCTAAACTGAGATCTAGGACACAAGAAGGAGCCAGTCACATGAAGTAGGTAAAAAACTGGCTGGGTGGAGGGAACAGCTATGCATGGCTTTGGGGCAGGGAAAAACTCAAAGGATTTAAGAGACTGAAAGAAGACAGTGTGTCTGGCTCAGAGTGAGCAAGGGGGAGAAGAAACAAGAGGAGAGTGACAGATGGAGGATTCAGGTAAGAGAAGCAGTGTTTTATTCCAAGAGTAATGGACATTTTTGGAAAGATTTTACAGAGATGTGACCGAATCAATTAACATTTTAAAAAGATTATTTAGTCTTGCCTGTGGAGAATGGACTTAAGATGGGCAAGAGTGGCCCAGAAAGATTAGTTAGGGAAGGATTACCATCATGTGGATTAATAACAATCCAAACCAAGACAGTTCATCACCCTCCTTTGTGAGTGGGTCACAATGTCTATTCTTGAGTAGGAAGTAGCTGTGTAGGTGGATGACACAGCCTCTCTCTCACATCTGACATTCTAGTATCTGAAATTTTAACTCAGTTCGCAAAATACATGTGGTATTTTCTACAACGAATTCAGCAGGATCAGCACAGGTTGATATTGAGAGTTTACCCCCAGTGCCATGTCCTCTCAAACATGAACCCTGATACCTTGTGTTTTAAAAGCCATCACCTATGGTCAATTTCAGATTAAAAGTACTCCATGTGAGCTTCTGCCTCTAGTCCTATATTGAAATAAAACAAGAGATCCAAAGTAATAAAGACAATTAAATCTCTCTGTGTATATGTCTGGATACAGAGATTTTTTTACAAAGGGCTGAATGCAATTTAAAAAAGAAAAATATCTAAGTTTACACTTAGCTTTGCTGAGCCAATGAAGTCTGGGATGTTAGCTGTACAAGGAAACACTTCTCCAAGGAACACAGAAGGCTCAAGAACATTTGTTAACTCTGGGTTTAGTCCATTGGATTATTAAACAAACAATAACAACAAAAAGAAAATGAAAATACCAGCATATGATAATATACCCACTCCAATGAAAGAATTATAATTTGATTCTTTTTTAAATTGGCATATATATAATTAGTTTATTTACAAAACACCTTGTGGAAACTTAGAACTCAGTAGTTACACTAACCCATTTTTATTCGTATTTACTCTCTACTAATGGTTTCATTAATTGAATATGACTGTTTTCCAAGAGAAAAAGGAGAGAAGCATTCACTTTTACAAACTAGGCTCACGATTTGTTCTATGCTACACAAAACTCACCTGTCAACCAAGAATAGGAAGAAGTCTAAAGGGAGTTTTAAAGAGATAATTAAACTGTATACTAAAATGATTTATTATTTGTAATTTATTCATATTTTTTAATCAGAAATCTGCACCTAATGGTTATGAACTTAGAGTATGTGAGAATGCAATAGTACATTCACACTGGTGTTATCTCAATGAGATAGTAAGAGAAGAGCAAAGAGAACTTACATATGAAGTTACAGTATTTTTGTCCCTGAATCCTAAGGTTGAAATTAATTGTATTAATTCATTAAATGTATACTTGATGCTTCAGATTCTTTGGAAAAAATTACTGTATATTACTGAGAGGCAGGGAGTTTGTAAATTTTTTTAAATGTACTCTTATAATTTTAATTTTTACGTGCTGTGAATGTGAGGTTTTTTAAAAGATATTAAAATATTTTTAATTATAATTCTGACAATAATCTGGGCTTAATGTTTGAGTAATACATTATGATATTGCTGATTGGTGTTCTAGCATCAGAAAAATAAAAAGGATAGAATGAATACCTTCATGGACAGTTTATGTAAGTAGCTAATAATGTACTTAAATCACTTTCTGCCTTAAAGTTGTTTGGAAATGAGGTCCAAAATGAACCAAGTCAAGTAATATAAACAGCTCAAGAAAGTATTTGATATGTCATGATCTAATGTCTTAATCATTGCATTGTCAGCTTGTGTTTCTGACTGTGAAAGACATTGTGGCCTCAGAAACACGGATTTATCATGTGTCCAAGAACGTAGGCACATGAGCTGAAGTGTGAATGACAGGAAAACTCATTTCTAGTACGCTGATGACAGATGACCTGGGAGGATGAGCAGCAATGAACTGCAGCTCTTATAATGGACTCTCCCCACTGCTCTCATTCCTTGCAACCCCTTCTCACTCTAACTGATGTGGTGCTTAGTAAATGTCTCTCCCCAGGAGTTTTCAGGAGTTTTCAAAAGCATTCACTTCATTTACACACACACACACACACACACACACACACACAGCTCTTTCTCCTTTGCTTTAACTAGATATTAACATTTTATTACTTTTATGAATTATTTCATCTATAGTAATGAGTTAATGAACTAATAGCCTAAGAATTTGTGATCAGAGATCTTTATTCTATCTTAAGCAATTTAAAACCTGTTTCATTTTTTTATTAGACCTAAAACCTTGCCAAGTCCAATGTACTTTCTTGATGTCAAATGAAGTTTTGAGTTGTTTGCTAGCCTTTCATTAAATTCTACCACTAAATAATAGAATATGAGAATTACAAATTTTGAGAGACTGGCTATGCTTTTTAAAAATGGTTTATGTTCATCTTAAAAACTGTATAAATAAATTAAAGTGAAAAACATTATAATCTTTCTATCCACTTTTTTATGTTTTTGTGCTCCCTTTTAGACTTTTTTTAAAGGCTTAACAATGTGTGTGTGTGTGTGTGTGTGTGTGTGTATATATATATATATATATATATATATATATAAACTTGTGTGTGTATATATATATATATATATGACTTTTAAATTTATATATTCATATTGACACATACACTATTATTATATACTCTTCCATTTAACCTTATATTAGAAGATATTTTTATATATTCATTATGGTAATAATTATCATTTTAAACTTGTACTTTACATCTATTGACTTGAAATGCTCCCACTTAGCCATTTTACTATAATAAAGTTTTGAATTTTTCAATTTTTCACAGTTGGAAAAAAATTATCCATAAAAATAGATAAGGCTGAAATGAATACCTCCTCACACATAAACATTTTTTTTATTGAGTTAACTTTTTAAATAATTTTTTCAATTTGAAATGTTTGGTTTACAAAAGAGTTGCAAAAATAGTAAAGTTCCCATATACCCTTTACCAAATTTCCCCAAATATTCATGTCTTATATAAACATGGTATATTTGTCAAGATTAAAAAAAAATAGCAACATTAAAATGAACTGAATTGCAATATCTAGAAAAATTTATCAATTTTACCACTAATATTCATCTTCAAACTTTTGGCTTGCATCTTTCATAAGTTTTGGAAAATGATCAGCCAGTGAGTTTTAAAATATTGACTGTAGTCCATTCTGCCTTCGCTATCTTTCTTTTTTCTTTTTCTTTTTTCTCTTTTCCTTATGTTTTAAAATCTCTGCTCCCCTATGCTGCATTTTGGGTCATTAATTCAAATTTATCTTCTAATTTTTTAAACTTCTCTCACCTGCTGTTTCAATCTGCTGCAAAGTCCATTGCCCAAGTTGTTTGATTTTTTTTAATTAATGTATTTTTTTATTCCTAGAAAGATATATTTTGTACTTTTCCAAAAATGTTTGATTGCTCTTTACAGTTTTTGTACTCATGTATATTTTTCATGCTTGTTTTTATTTCATTATACATAGTCATGTATTTGTACTCTATAGCATAATAAATTAACCTGAAAATTTATCAGCTTAAAACAACACACATTTATTAATTCACAGTTTCTGAGTCAGGAATTCAGGCACAGTGCAGTGAGGTTCCCCGCTTCAGAGGCTTTTTATAATACAAGGTTGCAATCAAGGTATTAGTCGGCTGTATCTAAAACTCAAGGTAGGACTCTGGTGGTTGTTTTCTGGATTCAGTTCCTCGCAGGCTGTTTGATTAATCCAGGGCCTCAGTTTGTCACTGGCAATTGGCTGAAGTCACACTCACTTCCTTGCCACATGAGCCTCTTAAACATCACAGTTTGCTTCATCAAAGCAAGTAAGTCAAAGAGCAGAGAGACAGACAGACAGAAGTCACTGTCACACATAATCATGTAAGTGACATTCTGTCACTTTTGATGTATTCTGTTCATCAGAGAGTGTCTCCATGCCCAGCCCTCCCACACAAGGGAAAAGAATTATGTAAGTGTGTGATACTAAGAGGTGGGAATCATTGACAGCCAGTTTAGAAACCTGTCTATCATAATTAAACAGCTATTTTATAGATTCTACCTAATAATTTCAATATCTGAATTCTCTTTAGACTTAAACCTGCTCTTTTGTTTTTACTACTCACTAATGGTTCCTTGTTTCCTTGTATGTTTTGTTATTTTTGACTGTGAGTTGTTTGTTTCAGTAAGTTGTATTTGTGGGAACATTTTTATTTTGAGAGCTGGAGTGAATTCAAATTTCTCTAGGGAGGACTTGCATTTGCCTCTGTCAGGTGGTTATGGGAATGACCAGTCAGTACATAACGAAGTTTTTATCTTGACATGTTGGGATTAATAAGGGAGTATGAATATAGGCTGAAAACTTGCATAAGAATTAGCCTACAAATCCAAATTATGAGTAGAGATGTTTCCTTCTTCTATGTTTAGGTTTGTGACCTTTTATTTCCTTTAATGTCATCTGGGTAAGAGGGGATATGTTTATTTTGTTTCAATGTTTTGTACTATGTATAGACTTCAGTATCTCCAATTAATGTTAGGATGATCTATTTGTAGACTCCTTACATTGGGTAGGTACTTTATCTCCTGTTCTTTATACCCTTGGAAACTACAAAAGCCAAAGCTCCAGTTCACCTTTGTTAGTAAAAACTCTCAGAGTGAAATATGCCTTTGGTACTTCATCACGTGTCTCTAGGTTTCTACATTCACTTAGTGCTTTTTCTAGATCACTTATTTTTTCTACTTTTCTTCTAATTTATTGATTTATTTAAGTTTTTTTCTAATACTTAGTTGTTTTCAATGAGATTTTATCATTTCTGATGCCATCATATTACCAGAAAACAAAGACTTGTGGGTTCCTAATGTTTCTTCATTTTACTGAACCAATATTTATTGATCAGATATTAGGTACCAGTATTTATACTGAACTTTGGAAAATCAGATGCTATTCTGTCTTTAAGAACTTCACCATTTAGCACAGAGACAATTATTCAAATTGTGGCTTAATACAATGTGCATTCCATAGTTGAGGCAAGCATATAACATGGGCCCACAAAGGAAGGCACAGATAGCTCAACCACACCAGGGTTCCTTAACGTGTATCTGGCTTTCAGAATTTAGAGAATAACTTAGATATTCTTGTGCTTTCTCCAAATAACAGCAATAAATCTGTGACAAAAAGAAGTACTTACGATAAAATGTTTACTAATAATATAAAATGTCTTCTCAAATTTAAATGAAACTGTATTTTGACTTGGACTCAGCAGTGGCTCTACATTAGGAGCCTGGGTTTTCTTCTCGGCTTTAGGATCTATAGACAAGGCAGGCATCTTTGTTTTTCATTTTATTAGTAGAAAATCGAGTCTCCAGAAAGTTTCTGTCTGTGTTGTTTCAGTGAGAAAAAATGAGACCACTAGAAGAGAAATGAGCTACTAGAAAGTTCTGAGATCCAGAGTGGGAGTCACTGGGAAAAGGATGTGACATTAGAACCTGGTCACTGGCAGGATTCAGTGGAGAGAGGAACAGGATGTCAGGGGAAGCCCTTTCAAGGCAAGCTGTGCTTCTCAGGGAAATAAAACCTTAAAGTGAACTTCTGACCTATCTGAATCCTAGGATTTTTAGAGGCGCCAATAAGATAATTAATTATAAACAGCTTTATAAAATATAAAGGTGGCTTTCTCAGTTTTGTTTGTTTTTTTTCTTCTTCTTTTTTCTTTTTCTTTCTTTCTTTCTTTCTTTTTTTTTTTTTTGTTCATAAGACTTAACATAAAACACAAGTAAATTAAATGGCTCATTTCTCCAAACTCAGTCCCACCATTTTTCCCGCTCACAATCACTCTAAACCTTGCTAAGTCATGGTTAAAATTTTGATTCTTGGTATTTTAGAAATTCTATTCAACCATATTTGTAGCCAAGACCTTGTTTGAATCTCCCTGGTGGCTTATCTTCAGTTAAATATCCAGTAGAGAAAAATTGCAGAGGCCTACTTTTCTCTTTGACCTATGCAAAATTACATGGAAATTTTCCAGTCTTTATTCTACTTTTTAATTTTTACCAAGAAGGCTCTCAATTTGCCTAGATGAATCAGGGCTTAGGGGAATGGGGGTTAAGGAGCGTGAGAGCATATTTAAGAAGTCTATCAGAGAGAAGAGAGCTAAATAGTAGAATTGAGTGAGTAGCTCTCCGCAAAACACATTATATTCACTAGTTCTAAGTCTTTTATCCACTTCACAATCTAGATTTTACTCGTGCTGTTTCATAGATGAGGATGATAAGATGTAAAGAAGTGAAAAGATTTCACTAAGGTCACACCATGAAGGAGCGGCTTATTTGAAATTCAGACTCAGGATTCTAATTCCGAAGCATTAGCACAATGCTTTTTTTATTATAGTAAATGATTTTGTCTTTTTTTTTTTTATTAATTCTTTGTTAAGAAAAATAGATTTATATTCTTTAAGTGCTCTAATAACCTATTCAGTAGTTGACTGTTTGCTTTGAGATAAACTATAAATAGGGACTTGGCTGGAATATTAAATATTGGATTGTTCTTAGAAAGAGAAAGATCGATTTTTGTTTGTTTTAGTGCAAACTTGTCCAACCTGCAGCCCATTGGCTGCAAGAGGCCCAGGATAGTTTTGAATGTGGCCCAGCACAAATTTGTAAACTCTTAAAATATTATATGTTTTTTGTGATTTTTCTTTAGCTCATCAGCAATCTTTAGTGTTTAGTGCATTTTATGTGTGGCCCAAGACAATTCTTCTTCTTCTAGTGTGGCCCAGGGAAGACAAAAGTTTGGACATCCCTGTTTTAGTATCTTTACCTTCTTTTTGTTTAGTTTTGCTGATGACAGAATGCCAAAAAAAATTTTTTTTAATTACTTGTTTTTTTTTAATAGGAATGACATCCTGGATCATCGAATGATGTATACACTTTCTTTATAATAATAAAAAGAGGTTTACATTTTAAAGAGAAAAGAAATATGTAGGTGAAATGCCTAAAAAAATTAGAAGACAGGAGAAAGGCTCTGGGACTTCAAGAGTGTGACCTCTTTGTCCATGAAAGCAATAGCAACTACAGAAGAATAAAACCCTCAGAAGTGACTACTTGTTGCTTACATGGTGTGGCCTGTAGTTCCTACAATAGAAAAGCACAAATTAGTTTGAGCCACTAATCGCTCACCTCCTTTGGCAAACAGAACAAAACAAAACAAAATAAACTCCTGAAGGAAGAAACCCTTCTACTTTCCCATGCTTCTATCAAGAAAAAAAGAAAAAGAAAAAATAGAATTAGTAATCATGTATTTACTATAGAGGAAATTGGTCTTATGGTAAATTCACGGGGGGAAAAAAGAAGAAAACAGAACCTGAAAGGCCCACATTGATTATATAGTCCAAAACTATGGTATACCTTATGAGTGAGAAAAGAAAGGCAGTGACTGGCCAGGCAGTACCTGGGGAGTTAGAAGCTGAGCCAGGATCAGCACTATAGTCATCTGCTTCCAGCCCTGTGCTGGTTCCACCACTGAATTATTACTTCAGTAGAAGGGAAGAGAAATACACGTTTAGTATCTTAGGAGCCCGCAGGTGTGACTTTCCTCTTATATAACTGGTTTTCAACCTTCTTGTACTCCTAACAACTGAGCCTTGGGTCAAAAGATGCTTTTCTTTTACATCATATGTTTCTTGTTCAGAGCTTATTACTAGTTCAGCTGGAAAGCGTATAAATGAATTTTTACGCCATAAGGGTATCTCTTGCAGCACAAAAGCTCTGTGCTATTAAAGAGAAGCATGTGCCTGTATTTTAACAGTAAAATGTTTGTTATTAAATAGCAGACTCTATAAGCAATGTAATTGAATACAGGGCAAGCCAGAGTTGGTGAACAAATTTTCTGGTACAAAAAGAGAGCATGTGAAATCAGTTTCATGATGCAGCAGCCATTCCCTGCAGCCCAAAGCAGAGGCTGAAAAGCACAGTCAAGGAGGGTTAACATTTTGGCGCGCGCATGCCTCACTGGCTACACAAGGTGATTTCACTGTTCTTATACTTTAATTATAACTGTGCTGTAGCCATCTGCTCCACTTCAGTCCCTAATTATAGATGCAAAAAGCATTTCACAACTCCTACCCGTAAAAAAATAAAAAATAAAAAAAGATCTGAGGAATTTCATGGCAGGCTTACTTTGAGCAACTCCTTTTTTTTCTTGGCCTCTGGATTCTCCCTTCAATGGTACATTTGGTTAGACCAAGAGAATGTTTGTGATTCACTAATTATTGCAGCAACCTGGTGTGTCTGAGATTGTTCCCTCCATTAATAATTCTCTTCTCCTGTTGTTATACACAATTTAGCCAGCTCTTCCTATGCCATGGTCATATGTGACTTATAGTTCACATTTCTATTCCTATATCTATTCTTCTCCGTCTTCAAAAAATTTTAAAATAGTCATTTTATTTTATTTTACTGATCTCCAGTGCTATCATTTCATCTCCTGAACTTATACTGAGAACCTTCCAAGACAGCTGTTATTATCTTCCTTTTTAGTGAAAAAGAGAGACAGGAAGTTTAAAGGTTTTCTTCAAGATGACACAGTTGGCCAGTGACAGAATAAGGCTTGAAAAAACATCTATAGACATAAATAATCTCTTTTACATTTGTGACTGTGATGAATCATGTAAAAGTGATACTTACCAAAACTAACTAAAAAAATGGATCAAAGGCCTCCACATCAGACCCAAAACAATAAACTGTATAGAAGAAAGCATCAGTACTAAACTTATAGACCTTGGGTTCAAGGAGGACTCTATGAACCTGACCTCAAAGGCAAGGGAAGTAAAAGCAAAACTAAATGAATGGGATTATATTAAATTAAAAACTTTCTACACAGCAAAGAAAACCATTAATAAAGCAAAGAGGCAAGCAACCAATTAGAAGAAAACATTTGCAAATGATACCTCTGATAAGGCGCTAATATAGAAAATATATAAAGAACTCATACAACTTAACAACAAAAAACAATCCAATTGAAAAATGAGCAGAAGACCCAAACAGACACTTCACGCATGAAGATATGCAAATGGCCATCAGACATATGAAAAAAAAAAAAAA
>PVKE010013972.1:0-13829 GCA_004027555.1 Craseonycteris thonglongyai | reverse complement strand
AGATACCACCTCACACCTTTTCAAATGGTTATAGTCAACAAGACAAGGAACAAGTACTAGAGAGGCTGTGGAGAAAAAGGAACGCTTGTACATTGCTGGTGGGAATGCAAATCAGTACAACAGCTATGAAGGGCAGTATGGACATTACTCAGCAAATGGGGAATGGAGCTACTCTATGACCCAGCAATCCCCCTTCTGGGAATATACCCCCCAAATATGAAAACCTTAGTTCCTAAAAACATATGTATCCCAATGTTCATTGTAGCACTATTCACAGTGGCCAAATCATGGAAACAACCAAAGTGCCCCTTGATAGATAACTGGATGAAAAAGCTGTGGTACATATATACAATGGAATATTAGTCAGTGATAAGAAAAGATGAAATACTGCCATTTGCAATGATGGACCTTGAGATCGTCATACTAAGCGAAATAAGCCAGACAGAAAAAGCTAAGAACCATATGACTTCACTCATAAGTGAAATATAAAACTGAAAATAACAAAGAAACAAAAGTTCATGGACATAGTCAATAGTTTAATGGTTGCCTGGGGGTAAGGGGGAGGGGGTGGGAGAGGGTGAAGAAGGGTGGAAGATGAGGGAGGGGGAGCCAAATATATGGTGATGAAAAGAAGGCTGACCCTGGGTGGTGAACACATAATATAATACATAGATGATGTACTATAGACTTATACACCTGGAACCTATGTAATTTTTACTAATCAATGTCAATGTCATTCCAATACGTTTAACAATAATAAATAAAAATAAAAATAAATAAATAAAAGTGATATTTAAATTCACATTGAGATAGCAGGAGTGTGCGAGAGCTAGCTCACGCTGTCTCACAAGAGCAAATTGTAGATAATTCTTTCCAGTGACATGTTCGGTGACTTGTGTTGGATCTTGAAGTTGGCCCTAATGAGACTATGAAACTGACTCATGCTACAAGTCAGAAGTCCTCCAGATGCTCTGAGAGACAGAATGTCATTGACTGTGGGAAACAAATCTAGGTATTCTCAGAAAAATAACATTATTTGGAGCACAATGCTCTCTTTACCTCTGAACTTGAATAATAAGAGTGTGCATATAAATACTACTTGTGAATAAAAAAAAGCTAAGCTGTTGAATTAAACTTCCTGTCATTTCTCATTCAATATTCTAAAGATAGAGAGTCACAGACAGAATGGAGGCTCTTACTCAAGATGATACACAGCACTCCCAGTGCAGGAGTCTCTGGGAAAACCAAGGGCCCTTAGCATCTAAGTTCACTCCAACCAGAGATGTCTGGCATGTAAGAAAATGCTAAACTGAAAGTAACAAAGAAATAAAAATTTATGGACACACTCAATAGTTTGGTGGTTACCTGAGGGTAAGGGAGAAGGTGGGAGGGAGAGTGGGGGGGGATGGGGGGTAGTTGGGAATGGACATCAGATGTATGGTGAAGGAAGGAGAGCTGATTCTGAGTGGTGAGCACATAATGTGATACATAGGTGATGTAATATAAAGTTGTACACAAGGAAACTATCTAATTGTTACCAACCAATGCCACCCCAATAAATTTAACAATAAAAAAAATGCTTTCTGGAAGCCTAAGTTTGAACATTTCTGAAAAAAAGTAAATGAGTACATGTGGTTTTGTCTAGTGTGCAAAAAGAGAAACAGTTTAGAAATTCTTCATTTTCCTCTCACAAAAAAATTTCTGAACTTTCACAAAAGCATAAACTCTAGCTCCTTACAAAATTGCAGTTCAAATCCAAGAACAAAGTCATTTAAAAGAAAGAAGAATTTAAAACATCAACTATAAGACTGTAAATAAGTAGTGACTTTCTAGGCAGAATATGAAATGTAAACTTTTTACGAAACATTTAGTGCAAATCTCAAATCACACAGTAATGGAAGCACAACACTAAAATTTAGCACACATTATACTGATTGGAGGTTCAATTAAGTGCTCTATATAGCAAAGACAGTTGCATCAGAGGGTATATGAGTGTGTACACATAAACACAAGTATATAGTGTCTGGAAATAATCCAGCTGCTGTCAATATAATGAGGACAGGTATATATGTGCTGTCCAGAAAGTATTCAGCCATGTAATAAGTGGAGAAAAAAAGAGGTATTTATAACTGGATTTTTTTCTGGATAGGTCTCAAATGTATGTACTAATCTGATAAAGTTTGAAACAACTATGTAGGTAGATGAATAAGTATATAAGATACCAATATATTGCTAACAGAAAGATTTTATAGAAGGGGTGGAACAAACATTTTGATGCCATTTTAAGACTGCCCAGCCTGTTAGTGAATGCAGCTCACTTTCTAACATAAGTATGCTTGCGTTTACTGACTAAATGAATGGATGGATGAATAACTGAATAAAGAACTGAAAAAGGGACTGGATTTTGGCCCCAGACTTTAGGACAGCTCCTACCTCACAGATAAAATTAAATGACCCCAGCAGTGAGATTTGTAAAGCTTAGTGAGCGATGAATCAGGCATCTCAGTACTCTGCTTTCCAATTTCATCAGCATCCTTTATAAGCCACCTGTAACATTACAGTGATACGTCGATGAACAAAGCCTTTGAAACAAAGCTCCTTTATAATCAAGTTGGCAGCACTGACAATAACTCATAAACATGCAAAGTATGCTACCCTGTGTCATTCAGCTCAGTGACAATGTTCCTATTAAGGCGCATATATGCACAAAGCAAATACTGTTGTGCGTGGCTGTCATTGGCACACACAGTCAGTAGAAATGATCCCAGTATTCCTGTGGTTTTGTTTAGCTTGTCCTCTCCCTTTGGATTTTTTTTTTTCCGGGCCTATTCCACATTTAATGGCCATAGCTCCTTCCCACTCAAGTGTCTGATATCCCTTTAATTTTTGGCTACTTATCTCTATCCTGACCCTATCATAACAGCAACAACAACAAAAAGGAGGTCTGGTGGATAGTTAGTTATATGCGGACCTTGCCAGACTGACTTCAGTTACTCCTTGAATTTATGCACTAGGTAGTTTGCATTCTCTAATTGCACCTGCCAATGATGCGGGGCATAGATAACAACTGCTTCAGAAAGAAATCTGGAAGGGCACTTCATGACCTACATCATGAAAGCCCTGTTGTCGACCCCCATGTTCTTCAGCAGTGTCTGTTTTGCTGAACTTCAGTTTCCACACTTACAAAATGAGATGGACGACCTAGAAGAACTCTTCCAGATATAACCTTCTAGGATTCAAAATCCATAACTGAAAACATATGGAGAAAATTAACTGTCTCTCTTCCACATCTGGGAGTTGGGAGAATAGAAAATGTAAATTCTGACGCTGTTTTATGATTCTGAGTCACAAAAGAAAACAAGTTTCTTTGATAATCTTGAAATGTAACAATATTGATGCTTAGATGCTTAGTGATTATTTCTTTAGGAAAAAACCCAACTAAACAAACAAAATACAGGGAATTACAAAACAATGTGGCATGACACCACTACTATCTTTACAGAATCTGCACAGAAGTTTCAAGAGTCAGGGCATGATTCACAGTGTTCTCTCCCCCACCCCCCTTGCCTCTGCAATCATGGAAGCACGTATCAAAACGTAACCTCCATCAGCCTTTATCTCTGAGTTTCTGTGACGTGCAAAGCTTTCTTGACCAATCACGTCAGACACATAATGAGTTAGAGAAAAATTCTGTAGCATTAAGCTACTTAAAAACAAACAAACCCACGTGAAGGGCTATGGGAAGTTTCAAACGCAGCTTTTTCCCACTTTGGTTTTCCTGCCTCTTTACCATCTCCAACTGTTTAGAAAGGTGGAAAAAGCAAAGCTAAGTACTATTATGAGAATAGTCCTGCTGTTACGGCAAAGCTAGACATTTGTCCAGTTACCAAGGGTTGTTTTTAAACTTAGAATTCTGCTACCATGATGGTGAGGGGTTGAAAAGGTAGGAAGTATATTTTCATTGATACTAAAATACATAAAAGTATTCTTTCTTTCTATCTAGTCATTCTGCCGGTACAGAGTTCTGGAATCTCAGATTGATAGGAATCTTATTATAGAAAATGTTATTTTATTTTATATTTCTGATGTAGAACCTTCCACAACCCTTTGAAGTGAAAAATAGCTTTTGCCTGAGCATTTTCTTTGAAAGGAAACTAACCTCTTCATAAGACAACCAGTTCCATTTACACACAGCATTGAGTCTAATAGAGTGGTTTTCTCTGTGATAAAATATAAAATGCATCACTGCAATTTCTACCTAATAAAACTCTTAATCTTACCTCTTCTGGCCATATTTTAATCTTTATCCTTGATGACCCTTAACCTATTTTAAGATAGCAAGCAAATTCCCTGAAATGAGATTCCTTGAAATTTTTATCCCAAAGAAGAAACTTGAGTCACAAAATTGATTTAGAGAGGAGATGAGAATTATGGGATGCATTATAAAATAATTCTCAGGTGATCAAAATGTTATTTTCATTAGTGCAGATGTGATGAAAATTAGGTAGTAGAAAGTTCTCATATCTTAAATGAGCTGTTGAAACAATTTGATTCATTAAAAACACTTAAGAACCAAAAAGCAGTTGGCCAGACCTCTATTTTGGTGGGGGAAAATCTCAATTTTTTGCTCCACACCCCCTTTCCCCTTACTACCATCTCCTGTGACTCCCTCTGTTGCTAGTTATCTAAAATGAATGTTCTTCTATAAGATTACTGATGACTAGACAGAGAAGAGAGAGATGAACTTGTGAAGTTTCAAAATTACTAAAGATAAGCTCAGAGATAAACAAAGGATGACATAGGTGACACCTTCAGGGCACAAGGTAGGAAAACAAGCCACATCAACTACTTCAAAACTTCAAAGGGACAACTTAACTGCTTTGCATTTGGATCATACATAGAGACACAAAAAACAAAAGGGAGGATAATGTGATGAGCAGAAAAACAGGTGAAAGATTTAGGGCTTTTTTTGTGTGTTGTGTCTTGCTTTTTTTTTTTTTTAATTAAAAAAAAATTCCAAATGTAGGCTACATTCATGGTTGCATGTTTACAAACAGAGGAAGTAAAGCACATAGTGGTCAGACCATTGCAAGGGTATAGTTCAAGCTATCATGTCTTTCAAGAAAAGCAAACATCCTGGGAAGTTTTATGAGGAATTTACTTAGTTTGATGAGGTGACAGCATATCTTAAACAAATTGGAGGGAAAGCTTTTTGAGGTTGTTCATGTTGGTTCAGAAAGAGTTCATAGAGAGATATAAGTGGCTCTTCTGTAAAAGAGGAATTAGAACTAATACTAAGAGGAAAAAGTTTCAGGAAGAAAAAATAAGGTTCAATATAGGAAAGACTTTATGAATATACACAATAGAAACCATCTAACAATATAATAGGGTATCTCAGACAGCAGAAATGTTGAGAACTCATAGCTGTGGATGCTTTAGGGACCATTCACACATCTGATGAACATCCTAGTTGGTTCTCTAAATATCAAACTTGACCTCAGAACAAGATGGCATCTTGGGATGTCTTAAGACAAGGCTCATCTAAGTAGGAGGAAGGGTCTTAGACTGGATTATGCTTTCCACAAACAGTTTTAAGCAAATTACTTTCCCCCTCTGGGCTTGTTTTTCCTTTTGCAAAAGACAGGGATTTATATCAGTGGTTTTTAACCTTAGTATTACCCAGAAGTATAAGGAATTCAAGTAAATTTTAAAACTGAAAGAAAGTGTTCTTGAGTTGCAGTAGGGACGCGTCCTTCTCCTCTAGGCTTCTCAGGGCCGCCTCCACAGGGGCTTATCACAAGTCCTTGGATCATCCAAGCAGAACAGATTGTAAGCCATCTCCTTACTAATCTCGGAAGGCCAGAGGTTTGTTGTTCTACGTGTGATCCAGCATTTCCACGCTCAGTAAACGAGGAAAAAAGATGAAGCGCATTGAAAGCAATCAGGAAAGGTGCTTTAGGAATCGAAAGATTCAGTATGCATTCAGACACAATGACCTGATCATTCCTCGTGTCTTACTAGTTCTGAACCTCTGTCTATTCTTTTCCCTCAGTCTGGATTATATTTCCATTTTTTGTTTGTTTGTTTGTTTTGTTTTGTTTTTGTACTGGCCCAAATCTTTATTTTTTTTTTTAAGATTTATTTTTATAGTTTTTTGACAGAGAGACAGGCAGAGAGAGACAGAGAGAAGGGGGAGGGGCCAGAGCAGTCTCCATAGTTGAAAGCATTAGTTTTCCATATAGTTTCACTCCACAGGTGGGCACAGGGCTGTGCAGGGCAGGAACTGGGCCGGGAGCCGCCCGCATAGGCCCCGGCAAGAACTGAACTGGGGGCACACCCCAGCTCAGCATATGGGTCCACATGGGCCGCGGCCGGGATTCGATCCTCGGGCTCCAGGGCTACAACGCAAATGCTCAACCCGCCGAGCCATCCCAGCTTCCCCTGGCCCAAATCTTATACTCTTTAAAACCCACCTTGAATTTCCTCCAGAATAATCTCTTGAACCCGCACTCCTTCCCCACCGCTTTGCACTTTCTTGGACACTATGTTATATATGTTTCCACTGTCATGTCACAGGATTTGTGAGCTACTTAAGATAGCATAGTGGGCTGCTGGCACTGGCAGCACATGTACTAAAAAAATAACCTGCACCATGGAAAGTGCTTGGGCTTAGGAGTCATAGCTTCTCCACTTGATAATTGTTCAAAGTCAGGTGAGGGACTGAACTTCTTTGAGGCTAGTTTCTCATCTGTAAAATGGGAATGGGAACAGGCACTCTAAAAAGATTTTATGTGGATCAAGTGAAAAAATGCATGTCCAACACCAGGCACACACACACACACATACACACACACACACACACACACACAAACCATGACAAGTCAATCATTCTATCCAACATTTCCTTTGCCGCAGAGGAAAGAACATATACACATATCTTTGGGGAAGGTCTTTTCATTTTTTTAGTGACTCTACTCCCTCTCTTCCTTAGACTCAGTCATCATTCAACATTTATAAATTTTAAAAAAAGCAAAAAAGAAATTGGCTAAGTATGGAAGAAAGAGTAATCTCCTTCATTAGCAGGGCTGTCTAGAGTCCCTGTTTGCATAGCTGATCTAATTTGGTTCTCACAACAACACCCTGAGCTAGGTATTACTGTCCTTCAGTTATAGCCAAGAAAATGGAGGCTAAGGATAAAGTGACTCACCCAGAGTCACTTGCTAGTCAGAGGGGAACTCAGATTCGGAATTGGTCCTTTTCTACTCCAAAAACTCATGAGGTTTGTACTTCGTTTTGCTGTTTAAGTGGACTTCTTGGTTTCTGTGCTGGGGAGGGTCTTGATGCTTCTGTTTAGTGTGGTGCTGGAGGGAAGGGGGTGAAATTTCACTCTGAATCAGGGAGAGTGATGAGTTTTTGCCTCATCTGTGGGAACTCTTCCTGCAGAAGCTGCTTTGGGATATCTGCCTTACCCCATGGGAATCACTGGGTTCCTTCCTTGCTCTCAAAGCTTGTGCCTGAAGAGTTAAACTCTTTTCCAGGGGAGTTCTTTATTTGTTCTAGCCATGCCCTTACTTGTCTCTAGATTGATCCACAGCTCACTCTTCACCCACCATGCCCTGGATTTTGCAATCACCCTCAGGCGTTTTGAGGAAGAGTCGTATTTCCTCATGGGGTTATCCCTGAAGTTCATTAAGGGCTGTTTCCCCTGGTATACCAGTTATGATGTCCCCTAAGCCCTTGGCTGAGACCTGCAGATCCAGACTGATCATTGAAATAAGCTCAGGGAATCCAACAGCCCCAAATTTGGGAGGTCTGAGTATTGGAAAACCCATAAAACTCTTGATGCAACTGTTGCTGACAGACTTCACCTACCCACACCCAGCTGCCCACATCTCAGCCTGAAAGGCAGTGCAAAAGAGTCATGCACGTGCTCCTGAAGGAAGAACTTGGCCACAGCCCTTCATACCTCAGGGCATGGCTGGGGATTATGCATAAGTGACAAGTCACCGCTAAGGGTGTGCTGCATGGAGGCAACCATTTCAGGCAAGGGCAGGTTTCTTCACTCCGGCTGAATTCGTGACCTAAGAACACAATGCTGGTGGCACTCTGGCCTTAATAGGAGCGAGCTGGCCTTCATTCCTCTGTGTGAGAGATAGGAATATGTTTCAACAGCAAGTCACCGTTAGTTGCTTCTTTGTCTCAGTTGAGTCAGAAAGAAAATGGCAATCTACATTAGGATTGAAACAAATACCTAGGCTTTGCAGGAGCTGCTCTCTCCTAAAAAAGCTCAGAGAAATGTATATTGATGAGAAAATTTCAGACAGAGAGTGGCAGACACATCAAGATGGCTCTTTCTATCTGTCCAACATGTTTGACAAAATTGCAGAAAAATGAAAAACTCACCAAGAACATTGGGGCCCTTGCCCTCTAAAAAGAGGCTGAAAAGCATTTTTCCCCTGTGTGAAATGAAATCAGGACTCACTGTTTGGGTTTCTACTATTTGTCAGGCATTATGCAAGTGGCTTATACATTTTCCTGATTTTGTAACAAGCATTTTCAGATGAGGAAATAGAGGCTCAGAATGCCTACAAGTCAGTAAGGACAAGAGTCTGGATTCAAATCTTGATCCCTCTGACTACAGAGATTCTTCAGCTATCTCATGATGAATATGTAGCCATCATGTTCTAGACCTTTAGTCCTTTCTAACCTATTGCATCCAAGTTTTTCAGGAGTCATTGCAGGGAGCCTGTATTAAGTATGAATTGAACTCCATTCATATACCTTGTACTTGAGAGGATATTCAGTAGATTCTCTGTTAACCAGAACTTAAGCAATCGGCAAATGTTAAGCAACCGGTAAAATATTTTGCCGGTTGCTTGAGACTTGCTGGTTGCTTGAGGGTGCCAGTTGATTGAGAGCCGGTGAACGGAGAGTTTAGTAACATTTATTTGGCATCTACAAATACCCATGGGCACTGGTTAACTGAGAGGCTACTGTATTAAAAGAAAAGGCAGCTGAGATGCTCTCCTTGAGAGGTTTCAACACTAATTATAGAAAATTACATGTGAGAAATGCATAAGTAGGTTCAGATTTATGTGGGGTGATGAAGACTAGAGCTAAATGCCAAGGGGATGCTTTATAAGGAAAAGATGACCACAGGCCTCAGGAAGTCTTCACGAAGGACTGGTCTCTGGAAGAATGAGGTTTATCTTAGGCAGAGTGCTAGCCCTAAGGAAGATTGAGGATCAGCTTTATGGATCTCTTGACCTTTTATTTCCCCCATAGAAAAGAGCTATTTTCCCCCCAAGTCTTTATTTTGGAATGTACAATAACCACAAAAATGATCCTACAGGGGCATATCCACATTCTTCAACTCAACAGGGTCATCCACTCTGTAGGTCTTACTCTAGTGACCATGCTAGGATAGAGAGATTACTAGAGTATAAATCAGGGCTCTCATCCTGGCTCAGCTGTATGACCATGGCAAATCTTTTTCTTCACTGGTCCTCAGTTTCTCCAACACTAAAATGGGACTACTGGATGAATAGTCTGTGAGGTTGCTTCTAAAGCCAGTATACCATAGGTCCTCCCTCGAAAAACACATATTTTGAAGGACAGCAGAATGAGCACTGGAATGAGAGTCAGGAGCCACTGGGCCCAGGGTTGGCTTGGCCCCCTAACTAGGCCTGTGATCATGGATAACTGCTTTCCACTCTCTGGGTTTTAGTTTTTCCATCTATAAAATATCCAAGCTGAAGAAGTTCTGAAAACTCCCCTCCTACGGTGACATTTAATGAATCTAAGTATCTTAACATAAATTATTTTTAATAAAGGTATCCATTTGGATTTAAGAAAATATAGAAAGACACAAAATAGACCTCCTGAAGGCATCAAATTGAGTATTTGATGTTATTCAGCTAAATTACTTTTGACTGGAATATAGCATCTTTTGCACAGTGACTCAGAAAATTAATTAGCCTCTGCTTTAATTAAATAATAATTCTGTTTAATGCCAATTAAAATACCACATCTGAGTCAATTCCTTGCAACAAGGTGTGTTTAATGTAGGAAACATGCTCCTTTGCCATATGGAACTGAGCTGATGACTGAGACGCTGGGGCTTTTGATTATCAGATAGGCACCCAGGGTCTTGAACCACAGGACAAAAATTCCCAGAGGCCATGGGTGCAACCTTCTCTGATGAAATCTTGCATACCTTAGCTTTCTTCATTAGTTTATTTTGCAGGTCTTATTATTAGCATTAAAGACACAGAACAAATCTAATAACAGTGCTGAATTGTCCAGATGCATTTCCAAAAGCCAAACCATTTTGCTCAGTGCAGCCTTGTTCCAGAAAACTCCAGTTATGGCTGGACTTAAAGAGACATTTTGACTTCTATGAACTTTAGTATGATATCATAGGTTCCTGCATAGTTTAGATACCAGAATCACTGAATAATAATAATGATAAAACTTTCCCAGATGCAATCTTTCTCTCCTTTAAACAATATGACTTTGGTTCACACTAATTTAAGGCAGCTACCAGATCTCATATTAGATTGTTGTGTGTGTGTGTGTGTGTGTGTGTGTGTGTGTAATTGTAGCATATCTCACTTTGTGTCTTATCTTTTTTTTACTTAATAGCTACAGTAATAAAGGCTGCTTTTAAAAAAGAAGTTTATATAGTATAAGATTGTCTCATGCATTAGTAATACTCTTGGAACCTAATAAGAACTTTTGAACTTTGGGAAAATATTACTGTCACATTTTATTACAGACAAAAAGATTGAAAGTCAGAGAGTTTAAGTGGTTTGCCCATCTTCACGCCTCTGGCCTCCTACTCAACCCTCTGCTTAGCTGCCTTTAGACATTATTCTGTACATAGTAGGAATTCAATAAGCACCCAAATGAAAGAATGACAAATTGTCTTCGTCCTTCCTAAGAGTAGTCCCTCAAAGAGCATATAATTTTGTGACTATATAAGGATGATCTTCCCTGTTGTCCCTCCACACAAGCAGTCAATAATTATCTGATGGTAAAACCTGAAAGAAACAGCCAATGAGGAATTAAATAGAACTTTTTTTTCAGCTATAGAACCAAGTGTAGTTCATCAAAAATGGCCAAAAATTATTTACTGCTTTTAGCTCTTGAAAAACAGAGACTAATTCTTCTTTCTTTGAATTTTGGCTGGACTAGTGACTTACCTGGCCAATAAAGTTGGAAGAAGTGATATTCTGGGACTTATAAGACTAGGTCATAGGAGTTCTTGCAACTGAGCCTCCTGGAACATTTTCTCTGAGTTTCCATGAAGAAGATCAACTATCCTGAGGTCACCATGCCGGTAAGGCCACATGGAGGAGCATTTGTTAAGTCCCAACTAATCCTAGCCTGCCAGCTACCACCGCCAAGGCACAAAACATGTAAATGAAGCTGTCTAAGGGACTCTAGACCAGTCATCTGCCAGTTAAAAACTATCAAATGACTTTAGTTAATGCTATGTGGAGCAGAAATATTGCTCAACTGAGCCCATTCCAGAATTCCTGACCCACAAAACCATGAGGAAAAAAAAAAATTTTTTTTTAAAAATGGTTGTTTTCATTCACTTAACTCTGGGGTAATTTGTTATTTACTGCATCACTGGAACACCAGATTTTAAAGAAATGGAAAAGTAGGTAACTATAATAGCATGTAATGGGCTGTTTGTATCTTCAGTGAAATTAGAAGCTAAAGTTTACAAGTCATGATACCTTAACTATTACTTTTTTCTGTAAAGTCCAAAAATCAACTACTACTGCCCAATTCCAGACTTTCCATTTTCTCTCTTTATAAATTCAATAAACATGCTGGGACTCCCATATGCTGAACTGTATCTCCTAGTACAACTGAGCTTGAAATCTCCTATGATACAAAAGATATAAATTAATAATTATAATAGAAATAATTTACATAATGGTTAAGTACATGAATTATGGAGTCAGAGTAGTGGGACTAAAATAATAGCTGCAGCAATTTATAATAAAGGACCTTGGGCAAATTTTTAGCCTTTTGTAGCTTAAGTTTTCTGAGCTCTGAAATAGGAAAACTCTCAGGAACGAGCTTAGAAATTTATTTTAAGGATTAAGTAAATATTAGAAAACAATGATTTACTATAAATTATTTGAGTAAATAATTTCAACACAGTATCTACGTCTTTGCAGTACGCAGAAGGAACAGTGAAAGCATTGCGGAGGGGCCTGCCACACTGAGCCCACGTGACTTCATGGTGTCAGGACCAGTGAGTGGAGCTAACTGAAGGAGTTTGGACACAGAGAACAAGTAAAGTCATGCCTGAAATAACTATCTTTTCTTGTAGGACAAACTGCTGGCCCTTTTGGTGTGGAAGGGGCGCAATGTAGTCAACCTGCTATCAATGGCCTTTCAGCCTCCTGAAGGAATAGTGATGTATTAGGGAATCAACAATGGTCACTCTTGATGACATTGAATATTCAGAGGCAGCAATAGATAAATCAGCCTTGGTAAATGAGAGTCTATGTTGTTGAGCCCATATGGAGACTTCGTCTCTGCCACCACGGTCACTCTGTTCATGTGCTTTGTGCCAGTTGTGGAGTGGTCAATGACAAAGTCTGCCTAACTTCAATTGGCCAAGTTCCTTCTGTCTACTTGGTTGTTGAGTGCTTCTTCAGGCTGTCTTGTGGGCATCAACATGTGATGCAAAAATATTTGCACTTTGTGTCCACCCCTATATACCAAGTCTATATATACTCCAGATCCATATCCTATATATATTTTTTTCCCACTAGTCTTCATCAGACAGCTAAGCTGGGCCATTGGCTACTACCCAGGGATCTACATATATTCACACACTGAGTCACATCCTATTTCACATAAAATGTATAACCAGATTCATTATTAAGCTCCATGCATTAGGAGTATTTTTCTTCTCAGCTGTCTTTTCAGACTACCTTAGACGGTGATTTTAATGAACCATCATTTATTTTTGGTACTTTTTTGTACCCCCAAGCCAAGTTGATCCTTATGTAATCCAAATGTGGGTTTTTTTTCTCCTCCTCATTAAAGATTCTCCAAATGATCATAAGTGCAAGCTAGAGGATAGTCACTGCTCTAACTGTGCATGTAGTATGGGAGTTTGTACCACATACTCAATTGTTTAACACGTCCCTGTCCTGCTCAAGCTCAATTCCACATACACCATTTCCAGTTTCTATTGATTATTGTTGGGCCCATCTAACTCTAACTTTTGATGGGTATCTACAAACTCTGCTCATAATGGATAGTTCCAGATACATCATAACTTGGTAATCTGTGGTCAAACATTCCTTCTCTACCAGGGACCAGTAACAGAAGAGCTATTTTTCAAAGGATACACAATTATATACTACTGATGGCACAGCCTTGCTTCACAATCCAAAGGCCATATGGTGCAATTCTTTCAGTGGAATTTTCTCTAAGCTCTATGCTGTATTATTTTCTACCACTGACACCTCCAACCATAGAATTTGCTGGATCATTTGGCTTAAGTGACAGGGCTTATTCTACTGAACTTTGGATTTGCTACAAAACCCTTACCTGCTATAGGCCCTACTCAAGGTTTCTATGTCACTCAGAATATGGGATGGAGTAGTATTCCTAGGTATATGTTTTGTCTTAGGAACCCATAGAATCCTACTGTGTGCTTTCTTCTTTATAGTGTGGGTTATAAGATGCAATATTTTTTTATCTTTTACTTTGGAGGGGATATCTTGCATAATTAAATCAACCCCACAGAAAGTAGAGAATGAAGAAAGGTTTGGTAGATCTGAGAATATAAT